>OX155955.1:26191130-26333630 GCA_944548615.1 Micropterix aruncella | reverse complement strand
ATAATAATTCTGTGTATTTTACATTTTTGAATACGAGAGCTCGAAGGTAACCTCGTGGCATTATAGTGCTCAGCCGACCCTTTTGCGCCGGCTACATGCAGGTGCCCCCTAATAGCATTTACGACGACACTAATAGCAATTTATTTGGTCATCCATAATAACACTGATAATGAATGTTTCATAAAAATGGAATATAAAAATCCAATAATTTAACCAATTATAACGACAATAACGTTCAATTATTAGTGCCATCTATCTATGTGTTAATGGGATGGATAAGATCGTCTCGGCTAATCAGCTGTGATAGACATTCATCATAGCACTACGACTCATTGTCAGTCCTATCTTGATCGAGAATTTTAATCCATTTCACTATGCTGCTATATTTCTTGCATTTCTTGCTATATTTCTTGTACTATGTTTTACATATTTCTTACACCCTATCCTGCATACTGATGTTCCCTTGTTCATTCCGATAATTATAAGGTCTTTAACTGTGGAATCAAGCAATCGCATATTTAGTCGTCCGACTGAACGATGCCCTTCGGCTTTCCATAAATATTTTATTTCAACAGCTGTTCATTTTGCATCCTTTCCTCATGCCCTAACCAACTGAGCCTTCCATCATATCTCATAGGTGTCAATTAAATGCATCAGTAACGAAGACGGAAACAGTCATCCGTCGACGTGTCTTTTTACGCATAGAGAACGTCAGCGTGAATACTCTTCCGTTGTGTTCTTCTTACTTGACCCTTCTTACGGTAAAGAACGGACGTACTTCGGGGCTCCCGGAGAGGGGGCGGTTTCTAGGAATCACGTAAATTGGACTTTGGAGCAGTGGAAGACGGTTCTGATCACCGATGAAAGCGGAATGACTCTTCATGGTTACGACGGTCGTAAGCTTTTATACCGACGACAGGGAGATAGATACGCGCAATGTGTCACACTGGAGAGAGTGCCTTATGAAGGAGGTTAAGTTCTGTTCTGGGCGAATTTTACCTTCGACGCTAAAACTGAGTTGGTTTTTATTGAAAACAGTGCTTTAAATTCTGACAGATATATTAGAGAGGTTATTGAAGAACATTTTGTGTCTTTCGCGGGTTTTATTGGGTAAAATTTATCTTCTTGCAAGATAATTCTTGTCCACACGCCGCTGCTTCTGTTACTCGGTACCTTCGAGAGGTCAGTGTGCAAGCGATGGGATGACTCGCCATAAGCCTGATTTAAATCCGAACGAGCACGTTGAAAGAGGCTATACTTATGGAATAGGATGGTATTCCCCAAGAAAACTTATGATGCGGCACCACCTAGTAGCCCAATTCAACCAATTTGGCCGTGGCGATTCGGAATAAATTATCGACCCGTGATCGTTCTTTTCGTGTGTATAAAGTCGATGTGGATCACTCCTTGCGAATTCCAAAAAACGGTGGCCATGACATTTCCTGCCGATGGGACCGTCTTTGCCTTCTTCGGAGCAGATACGCCTGGAGAAGTCTACTGTTTCGACTGCTGCCTGGTCTCTGGTGTGTAGTGGTGAATCTATGTTTCGTCCACGGTCAGGAATCAGCGATAAAACTCCGTTGCATTAAAGTTCAACATGGCCAAACACTCTTTCGAAGTGGTCACACGATTTCGCTTGTTGTCCACAGTCAGCAAAAGCGCCACACATCACGCCGACAGCTTCCTCATGCCCAAATGTTCGTGCACGATATTTTTCACACGTTCATATGAGATTCCCTCTACTACGACCATTTCCTCATTTGTGGCCGTTTTTGGACGTCCACCGCGTGGTTCATCCTTCATGCTCGTACGTACGTCCACGTTGAACTCGCTTACCCAGAAACTGATAGTTTGTGGCATTTTACAAGTTATATTATTATATTCCCTAAAAGAAACATAAAAATCCTTACCATATTAGAATAGAATAGAACAATTTATTCCTAGTTCCTAAAAAGTATACCATTTACCCATAGGGCAGGAAATCACACAGTTTTATTTTAAATATTATTAAATGATGATATTGTGGACATTTAAGTTAAATTGCAAATTACAAATCAAATCTAAATATAATTTATTCCTATAAGTGAGATCGATTAATCTATAATTCTACAATGTTATAATCTGGGTGGAAGCGTTTTTTAATTGAGGTCAGCAGGGCGCTTCCCTGAGCCGCAAACGAACTTGGGGTAACTTATTAGGTGAATTACATTTTATACCTGTCTTTTTACATTATATAGGTGTTTATTAGGACGAAAAACCTTTAGAGTAGCTGAGGGAGGTCTGCGTAGAGTCTGAAGGAATCTGATGCTTTATTGAGATGTTTTGGTGGGGGCGAGGTTCACACGCTCCAGTTGCAACGTCATGCATAAAATAGATAGCCGAAAGAATTTTTGAAACCGGACAACTCGTTCTCGAGTTGCTGTTGCCTTAGAAACACAATCGTATAGACTTAGTTTTATCGTTTTCGGGTTCTAGATGATGATATAACGTCGAAAAAATTGTTGATTAAACTGTTGATATTTTTGGAGGAATGTCTACGCTTGCACTCTCTCATAGATTTATGGTTTCGATGTGCGTAAAGTATTTTTATACACTTTCAGATTCAGATTCATAGAAATAAAACGAAAACGAATGGTATGCATTATATTATATTTATTTTTAAACAATGAAAGAGTCACTTTCTAAGCATTTCATTGACTTCCGGTGAAGGATAATAATTATCCGGTAAATCCACTGATACAAGTAGTGAGGGTTGATGATACTCCTTTGAATCCTTCTGTCACAAGTTTCATTGGACTACTGAGGCAGGTCGTCAAGACTGTCGTGGATGTTGCCAAATTAGACATAATTTTCGCAGGTAACGACGTCACCAGCTTTAACACGGAGTTAAGAGTCGTTGGCAGTATGTTCATCAATGCCTTGAGTAAAAAAAAATATAATTCATGTAATTAAGCTCGGGTATAATTTGGGGTTGAAAAGTTTGATCGCTAATCGAATATCTACAGGCAAAAAACGTTCTAATAAAAACGACATGTGTGACAATTAAGTTCCGGGAATTTAAGTATAACTCGGGAACTGGCAACACTACATCGTTCATGTCTGGAAAGAGGAGACCTTTCTATAGTTTCAGTCGAAATTTGAAGTCAATAGCATGTTTGGTTTGTGTTTTATGCGTGTTTTTCAAAAGTAACTTTTTTAGTGGCGCCGTGAAAATTTGTGACCCACATTACAAATAACGTGTTGTGATCCGGATTTTTAGTGAATTCTGGCGAAAAACCCTCGCATATCCTCCGAAAATTGGAGGTGGTGTACGAACACGAGTGCATGTCGAAAACACGCGCGTGTTTGACTGGGCGAAGCGGATTAAGGAGAGGCGTGCATCTGTAGGTGACGATCCGCGTGAAGGAGCTCCCTTTACCTCTCATACCGACACGAATGTCGGTCTCCTGCGCGCGCTGATCCCGTTTGGCCGGCACCTAAGCATTCGTACGGTGTCTGATGAGTTGAACATCAACAATGAAATCGTTCGTAAGATGTTACACAAGAATTTGAGCATGCGAAAGATTTACGCAAAGATGGTGCCAAATTTTATCACCCATGGACAGAAACACATGCGAAATGGGACCCTGCCAAGATTTGTTGTCCCGCATTAAGAGCGACGACAGAGATTGGATGAGTTGGGTAGTCACTGTAAATGAGACCTGGATATTTAAGTATGACCCGTAAACAAAATTGGCTGTAAGTGGAAAATGGAGGGGAGCGGCCAACGAAAGCAAAAATATCCAAGGCGCGTCGACGATACATGGTTTTCTTACGTTAACATGGCCTAATATAGAGATTTTTAGTCAAACGAAATTAGATAAAACTGATTTACCGCACGAGGTTTGTAACACCCGACGTTTGGGGGTAGTTGTAACTGATTTTATCTTGTTTAAAATTTCAAACAAACGCGATAGTCTTTAATTCCAACCAAATTAGTCTAGCAATTTACGTTTCACCATTACGACTGGTTAAAATATTTTTCGTTAAAGTACTTACCGGTCCAAGACAAAATATTTTGAATACTCCTTCGCAATCGGTCACAGCTTTCAGAGCTTTTTTGAGGTTGTCGATGACTTCATTGAGAGAGTCTGTGATATCCTTGATCAAAGTCTGGAGAGCGGACTTGATAGGTGTCAAGCATTGCGTCAATTCTGTGCCCAGCGTCGCGATCAGTCCTGTCAGAGTGGTCTCAATGCCTTCTGCGCATTTGCTGGCTGAACCAGACATGCCGGATATCGTCGATACGATGGTGGCCAGGAGTTTGAAAACCGGATCCAGTAGCATAGATAGCCCGTTAGTTAAATGACTCAGAATTGTGTCTCCTATTTTGAATAAACCGGTCAGACCTCCTTCAATTTGAGTCAGCAAGGGGTTGATGAACGTATCGGCTACAAAGCCAAGATTCAATAGGTTCGTTACTGTTGATACTGTTTGCTTCACGAGACTCAAGGCATTTTTTACGAGTGCCAAGACGGGGGTCAAAATGTCGTCTAACATTTCTTTCAGAAGGTTGGAGAAATTTTTTAAAACATCGTTTATCTTATTTGTTATGTTCGTTTGTATGGTGGTGGCATCGGTACAATAGGCCGACTGAAAAATAATAATAATAATAATAATAATAAACGCTTTATTCTTAAGAAAAGGCGAGCTTATTGCCTGCAGGCAATATTTTAGAGCTAACTGTTGAGACTAACAGCTAACTGTTAGAGAAATAATGTTCATACTATTATATGAACATTATTTACGAGTAGATGCTACATAACTTAACCTATATAAAGATTATGACAAATAAAATAAAAGAGGATAGAATGAAATATATACTTAACTCTTTGTGGGCACAGGATGTGCCACACCAAAATAATCTAACACTTACCTATAAGGACGTTAAGTTTAAAAAGGAGGGGAATAGGAGGAGAAAGGGAATTTATCTGAAAGATTTCAAATAATCTCTGAGTCTGTTTTAAAACTTGTTATGCTTGGCGCAGTTTTCACATTTTTCGGCAAAGCATTCCAAAGACGGGCTCCATGCACGGTGAAAGAGAATGAGAGGAAGTCAGCGCTGTGACTAGGGATATAGAGTAGCAGGTTGTCTTTTGATCTCGGAGGGCGGCCATGAGCTGATAGTGCAGTAAATCTGCCGGAAAGATAATTGGGAGCGACGCCATCCAAGATCTTGAAAAGCATACAAAGCACTCCCATGACTCTTTTCTCCCTGGTCGACAGCCAGTGAAGCTTCTCTCTGTACTCCGTGATGTGGACAAATTTTATGAGGCCATGGATATAACGAATGCAAACATTTTGGAGACGCTCAACATTGGTGGATAGCTCCTCGAGGAGTTCAACCTCCTGTGAGGTCGAGAAATGCGACATCTCCATAATCCAGAAGGGGGAGGAGAGCAGACTGATAAATCGTAATCTTGCTTTCCTCCGGGAGGATATTTTTCAGCCTATTCAGCGAATGAAATCGGCCGAAGAGTTTGCGACGCATTTCTCGAATATGTGGCAAAATAACAAAATCAATAAAATGTCGCATCGTTAACGATCAATAAATAAAAATATTGCTTAATTTTTATTAGTAACTTACCCCGCATAAAAATGCAGCCAAAATAAAAATAGTCGCTTTCATCATGTTACTGAAAAATATCACTGAGTGGAATGATCATGCAACCAATCGCCAAAGATTTTTATACTCCTCAGCTCAGGAAATTTGCAATTCAATTTTCAAATTCTATACAATCGTCAAACGTTTATCTATTTAGGAAATAGACAATAGTATCTACCTTTATCGCATTCGGAAATTTTAACAAATGTCCTATAGAATTATAGAAAAACAAGCCTCACTGGCCGCCTATATTTATTCAGCTGTTCATTATAATTCGTGTTTTTTTTTGTATATTCCTTACTTATTTTTGTTCATCTTCGAATTAGTAATTCTGATATTTGGCCACATTCATCTTGCTTGCTTGCTTATATGTATATGTTCAATCCCTGATTACCAGTAAACTAGTACTCGATAAAGGAAAGTTTGTATAGATACTTTCCTTCGTAAACTGTTTACACGTAAACACAAATTGAAAATATCACAAAACATGCGTTTTGTGATATTTTCAGTTTGTGTATAACAATATGACACAACAACAAAAGTTTCACAAAATGCATGCTTTTCGATCGTTTATTAACGGGAATAACCTTAACTATTTATTTATTGTAAAGTATGTTTTAAGACATACATTTCTAACGATGATGCCCAAGTAATAATGTTAACATCCAGTATCAGCGAGGAAAAAAGCGCCAGGGATTATCCCCGTGCAATGAGATCGTCAGCAAAAGAAACATATGTATATCCTGCCAAAACGGAAAACAGCATTCGGTCGAAGACACGTTTTTATCTAGCGCTTAAGTTATATAATATTATGAATTTAGATTACCCGAGATATAAAAAAAAAATGGTTGTGTCACCCCAGGACTTTCTCGGCAAGCATACAAGGCCCTCCCCCACCACCCGCGCTAACCCCCCCCCCCCCTTACCCCCCGACACCCTCAAGTGATTATGATAGCTAATGTAGTGTATTATAAATAAATACAAACGGAGCTGCCATGGAATTCACCGACCGGAGTCGGGCCCATCATAATACTATTTTTTACACTTCTGGGGGGTGAGCAGTGGATTCCGGACTTACGAACCGGCTGTGGTAGGTTTAGGAGAGCTGTCTTGCCACATGTGAGCGTTCACCTTGCCACCCATTCACTCCCCCTTCGAAGCCATAGAATTTGAGATGCGCAAATCGCAGTTTTAGATAATTTTTCTAAGAAAGAGTTGATTATTTTTCTGGAAAGGCCAAGATCTTTAAAGAGGTGAAATAGAGATTTAGCTGGCAGGCCACGAGCGCCAACTTCCACCGCGTGAAGGTGAACAGTGAAGCCGTTCCGGGTTACGGCATTTGCAAGATCATGGTATTTATTTAATTTGTACTCGTGGTCTTTTGGGATATTTGATTCCCATGATTCCCCTAGTATTTTTGTAGTATTGCCGTATTATTCAAACGGCTATTTTTCAACATGATGTAGTATTTTCTTAAATACGGCGGAATTATTTTGTAGTATTTATATATGTAGTATATATATGTAGTATTTTCTTAAACAATTTTCTTACATTGCTCCTCGACTGTTCAACAAAATGCATAGTGTTTTTCCTGCAGGACTGAAATCTAGGAATAGTCACGGCGTAAAGAAAAACCTAACTAAGTCACTTTTGACTATGGGTCGACAAGAAACGGAGACAATTAATAACATATATAATAAAGCACGATTTGTGAGATATATGTATATATAGTATTATTTTATATTTATCTATAAAGTATATATTTATTTATGTATGTACGTGTATATTTATATGTATATACCTAAATTTAATATTATTACGCTTTATTATTTTGGATACATATATATCTTCTTATGTAACATAATAATATACAAAGATAATACAGCAAGTTACGAAAACCACTCTACCTTCTTTTATATTACCCCTACCTTAGTACAGGCGAGGCCTAGTTAGGATGGCTTTAAATTTTAAAAATATGTGTAATATTATAGATAAATAAAGAATTTTGAATTTGAATTTGAATTTTTAAAAAAATGTCCTACTCGTATAAGAGATATTCCAAACAAAATTTCGCAATGTGGTTTCGGCCCAACGACCAATCTGTGTACCGAATTTCAAGTTTCTATTTCAATATTTCGAGATTGAAGTATGACTAGCGTGCCCCAGTGATCTGATTTCAACCACAATTTGTTCAACTCTTGCCATGACCAAATGATGCCTGAATTTCAGCTCAATCGGATGAAGGGTTTGGGCGCTATCGTGGAGGAATACACACACACACAGATGCACACATATTCACACGCGCGCACACACACACACACACAAACACAGACTCACAGGCATACTTCGATCGGGAAATAGTCTTTATCGTGTCAGGGGGTGTCAAAATGGATATTATGTACAGTTTTCATCATTTATTTAGCACGTTTACGATACATTACCTTGGGTCGGGAAAGTGAAAAACTCAAAAAAATATACCTATATACACACTAAACAAATACTCAACAATAAGTATGACAATAAGTAAACGGCGAACAAACTATAAACATATGTTAAAAACAAATAAATAACCAACGAGATTAGCCACGTTAAGCAGATCTAGGTTGGATAATATGATAGGAGAGCGGTGATAGGTTAAGGCGAACGATAGGTTAAGGTTAACCTCAGAAAATTATTCGAAATGGGCGGACACGCGAAAAAATAGGCGGGGTCAATTTTGTAGGGTTTGACTAATAAAAATCCAGCGTTAACGAAGCATCAAGCGCAGATTCTACGTCCGCTCGCGCCGGCGGACAGGCGCATACTAAATGCTCTATCGCAGCGCTAGCACAGAATAACTATCTTTACGCAGTGGTGGTATAAGGGTGTTAATAACGAAGCATATTTAGCGTAACTCTCAGAGCGCTCTCACGTTTTAATTAATTGTAATTAATTTAGGGCCTAAATAAAGAATGTGGCTAAGTGCTGCGCTAGAGAATTAACCAGTTAATATAATGAAATTATAATAAAACACACTCACCGCTTACATTGTAGGAGTAATCACGCCTGAAAGATTTCGAAGTCAGTTTAATGCCTTAATGTCCAAGGCAATGAGCAATATTTTTTACTCTAAATTTAAAATAGTTTTCTTATCTAAGGATTCACTTAAAAACATTTTTAAATTAATGCTTATATTTCTCAAAAAACTCATAAAACTAAATTTTTTCAGATATGGTCGTTCCCAGGTATCATGTCGCCTTAAGCTCTATTAATAATAGTAATAAATATATTGTTTAGAAATCGATCCGACAGTAGTTGTATGTAACTAGTACTTAAATGGATATGTTATACTTTACATTTCTAGATATATAGGATAATGATTTGAAGGTTATACTAGACTAATATAAGAAATAGATATAACTAGTATGCGCTATAGCATGCAATTATATGCATAATTGCATGCTATAGCCATTATCTGTAAATTTCATTAACCAGATATTATTTTGTATAAGTAAACTGGACCATAATTATTAGGCTACCTGACCAATGTTATACAATTACGTTTTCTATCAGATAGATAACAAATGAAAGCGGTATTTGATACTCTTGATATGTAATACCTCTTCATTGTATAGGTGAAGAATATCACCGAAGCCACTTAACAGTCTTAACTTTTACTGTTGATGCCCATGCTATCATATGTGTCCCTAATGTGTCGACACTATTAAAAAAATAGGAGTTATTTGTGATCTCCGAAAATGGTTTTAAAATGGCATTGACAGTACCTATTCGCAGTGCAGGATTTACATATAACCTGCACAAGCTATATCTTTAAGCTTCCACTTTCTTGTGCCCCAAAAAAAAAAAAAAATTAATATACTGCAGCAAAAGCTTGAACAGCTTAGGGCCTTATTAAGTCTAAATCCGGCGCTGCCTATTCGAGAGGTCACAATGTGCGTTCAAAGGAGCATTTCGTTGTTTTACCAAAATATTGTAAACCATGAACATCATACACGATCCCGTCGCGATCTCCGATCTTTAGTGAGTCACTTACTAAGGAAGTCAGAAAGTATGGCCGACGTCGCCGGTCTAAAGGTTAATTATATTTGAACGTCATTTTGAGTGTTTTCAAAAGGCGGTTTTTATAAGAAAAAAACGGCAAGTAGCTAAGAACTGATCTCATCTGAATATTAATTTCATAAGTAAAATGGATGAGCGCCCTCTATCGGCCAGCAGATGAACCAGTTTGGGTTCCGTTACACAACCGCTTCGAGCGGCGTGGTTCGTTTCTCGGCCAGCCAGCCAGCCATATGATTAAAATGTATATCGGAAATTAAATATTATTAGTGCAGCTTGTATACTAGATATGCCAACCAAAATTTCCCAACGAGGCAACTGTGTACCGAATTTCAAGTCTCTAAGTCCTATTATATATTTCGAGCATGATATATGACTAGTGCGCCCCCTGGTGGACAGATGCGGCGCCAACCACAATCTTGCCATGACCAAATGATGTTTGCATACCGAATTTCAGCTCAATCGAATTAAGCGTTTGGGCGCTATCGTGGAGGAATACATACACACAGTTAACACGCAGACACAAAGATAGACTTCAACCATGAAATTGTCTTAATCGTATCAGGGGGGCTCGAAATAGACATTTCCGTCTTCATCTCGAAAATAGAAATTATTGCGTTCACAATAATTTCCCTTCTCCTCGGTTGGTGGGTCGGGAAAGTAAAATGTACTATCGTAGGAATTCTTCGCCCCGTAATAATTCGTCGTTATTCTTAATAAATTTATAGCAACTTTATGATTTTTTCTTTTATGTTTGTAAATAGTAAAATTTTACATTTATCGTTTTATAAAATTTCTATGATATTGACATGTTTAATCTGTCTTGTTCAAAATTAATATGATTATAACCTTGAAAATAATAGAATAACAACCGTTTTTAGTCCGTAATTATTATTAATTTATTTGGCACGGGTTCTGAGATAATAATTATGGCATGCCTAATATTTACTCAGTTTTTACGCCTAGTATTTACGTTCATACTTGAATTTACATACAGACGCACATTTTTCAGTTTTATCAATGTTTTATCAATCATACTATCAATAAAACAACAGACATTTATTACATACAAGTAAGCGGTTAGGTACTATAGATCAATAGCAATCGTACCTATACAAATATTTTAATTGCTCTCTCTAAGGGGCTCTTTAGACGATCAAACATGCTTGTCAAGCATCGCGTCGCGGGCTGGGAGGCGATCGTAAGCCGCAGGAAATATGCAAATATATTTTTTTAAGATTTACGAAAATCGCTCAATTTGTAGTTTTATACCAGGGAGTCACGTCATTCATCAATCAATTACATCTAATTAACGTGACTCCTAGGTATAAACTACAAAAATAATCATTTTTGTTAAATATTACAAAAAAATATGTGTATTTGTCCTGCGGTTTACGATCCACTCCCTGCCCGCGACGTGAAGCTTGTCAAGCATACTTGATCGTCTAGAGAGACCCTAAGAGGCATTGCGTCGCGGGCTGGGCAGGGATCGTAAACCGCAGGAATTATGCAAATATATTATTAAAATATTTACCAAAAATGCCTAATTTTGTAGTTTATACCAGGGAGTCACGTTATTTAGACGCAATTGATTGATGAATGACGTGACTCCCTGGTATACAACTACAAAATTAGGCATTTTTCGTAAATATTTTAAAAATACGTTTACATATTTCCTGCGGTTTACGATCACTGTCCATCCCGCGACGCAATGCTTGACAAGCATGCTTAATCGTCTAGAGAGCCCTTAAGAAAAAATATGCGAATATTTTATGAACAATACTTTTAGTAGTATACGTATTTTGCCTTGCCTTATTTTATCGCAAGATTATCAAAATGATTATTTAAAAATTTATGTCAAATGTACTGAGAGAAAATAGAAAAAATATACGAATATGTTATGAACTTTAGTATAAATATTATCATAAGAATTTTAGGACTTGGCACAACTAGAGTTGTCAACTACAACGGGCGAGCCCGTCACCTCAGGAAGTTTTAACGATATTTGATCGTTCTGTCTACCGTGAGGTGAGCGAAGAAGGCTTGGGACGAAACAGTCCACTGTGTAGTTACGCCACTTGCCGTAAGAAGCTAACGCTTTACCGTGAGATAACCAGG
Source organism: Micropterix aruncella (assembly GCA_944548615.1). Taxonomy (NCBI): domain Eukaryota; kingdom Metazoa; phylum Arthropoda; class Insecta; order Lepidoptera; family Micropterigidae; genus Micropterix; species Micropterix aruncella. The sequence continues at coordinate 26,321,812 of OX155955.1, read as the reverse complement.
TTAATCACCCAGCGAGCCGACACTCGCGCCCTCACTTCCAGTTGCAACCAGGTCCCGGTCTCCTGACTGGTTACAGGTTTGAGGTCGTTTGCGCGGTCCTCTCCCTTACTTAGCGGTGATTCGGTGTTTACCGAATCTATCGCGGACCACGGCATCCTTTGCCCGGCTGTTCACCGGGTAGCCGATTGGTCGTTTCAAGAGCAGTTGCCGTAAGGATTACAACTACCGATGCTCTAAACCGTTTCCAGACTCCTCGGCTATCAGTCGCAATGCACAATCGACTGGCTGACGCCGCACGGTGCGCAAACCGTCCAGGAGCGCTCGAAGGGCGATAACTAAGGGTGGCCCATAGGTCAGAGCCCTACCCGGGTTCGCACTTCTGCGTGGAGGCTGCCGGATGGGTGTTGACCCGTGAGTTTTGCCGACCCTAACACATGGGTCTTTGTAGCCATTAGCTCCCTTGGGGAGTTTAGTAAGCCTAAGGTCTAAAATATTAAAATTTCCCATTAATCACGGCTAGCTCAAGAGACCATCTTGCAAAATGGCGGTTTAATTTTGGTTTTTCGAAAATAACCTCCGATCCCTAATAGTTATAGTCAGCCTGAAAGGTCACAATGCTCTCCATATAAAAGAGAAAATTTTAATATTTTGCCTAGATTTATCTCAAGGATTAAAAATAAATAAAAAATAATGACGAAATAAATAAAAGTGACAAAGGATTATTACACGACTGCCCGGAAAAAAAGTGTAATGTGTTCAGGATTCATTTTTGTATGTTTTCTGTTTCTTTATTCCACTATAACTTCTAAACGCTTCAACCAATTTAAAAATGTGTGGTGTTAAAATCGTCATCCCGGGTCTCATAGGGTACTTTATGTGTTTAAATATTAAACAGTTAAAGTACTAAATACAGTTAAGTACCTACAATTAAATATTATTATATATCATTTTAGTATGTAAGTAGTTGTCTAAATGTCCAAATGTCAATAAATTTACATAAATATATTGTGTTTAGTGTCAAATGAAAGGTCTAATTGAGTATATTCCGGAAATATAAATGTATCTATGTATATGGATAAAAACATAAATAACAAATATTTCATTAAACAACCGTAATAAGAAGAATTATTTTATGAATACAATAGTTCACTTTCTGTAACGGCAGCCGTCTTTTTTTTTAATACATTTACTAGTTTTATAAATGGAAGGCAAATATATACTGACTTGCTAATTAATGCATAGCCGAAACTACTGGACTGAAAACCAAATTTTGAAATTATATTACTTTATTATTTAAACGGTGTTTAAATTTATGGAAATTAATATCCCAAGGGGCATTGGGTTGACATTTTAGGACCGTGCACTTCAATGCTATTTTGAATATTATCATTGACTAGCTGATCTGTGCCCACTTCGTTGGGCGGTAAAACCTTTTACTTGTGATGAAATTATGAGTGTGGTTTGGTTAGTACTGAGTGCTATGGATTATTTCCTGACTGCCAAAAGAAGGGTTATATTTTTACTACATATGTATGTATGTATTTGCATGCCAATTTGGCTATATTACCGTTATTTGTAAGTGTCTTCTTGTGAGTGTCTTATTTGTGAGGTCTTATCTCTTTAACCATTTATGCAGTAAAAGTGAAAAGGGAAAAGTCTTTTGTTTTAAACACTTGAGACGATAAATTTACTTATTTTGATATGAATTCATAATTGTTGATAATATGTACCATTCCAATAAACATGACCTAACGATTTAATATATTTTTTTAATATGAAAAACTACTTTTTGTGACTTAAATATAAAAGTTAGACATATGCTGTCGCTGACTTTTTTGTAGGCATTATTAAGCTCTACAACTTTTCTCTAGAACTTAGTCATTTATCTCTCATAGCTAAGGCAGAGTTAGTTAGAAACGTTTTCGTTCGACCGTTTTTCCGACTTACTTTGCAATTTTGACTACCACGAAAAAGTCTTTTCATTTTTCGGATTAATATATAGTCTATGACACTCACAAATAACGCAATTGGCACTCATATCTGGCAGCAATTTGGCACTCATATCTGTGGAAAAGGAGTTGCTGGCAGAGTTAAGGAAGAAAGAAGGCTTTTTCGATCGGGTCATCCAAAATTTCTTGTCCTTGGAGCGAAGAGTCAATTATATGCACAAATAAAATGTAACAAGACATAACATGACTTTACGGCTAATAACGAAATTACCAGTCCACTAAACTCAATCGCCAAAATATGGAAATGCGCTGTCAGTGTATGTGCGCCTCGTCTTTGTCTTATCTAAATAATGTGTATTAAAGTAACTGATATAAAAAATATATGTTTATTTTTTGTCTCAAAAATACTCGTCAATTTATTTTTGCCCCCATTTTACACAAAATTATAAACCATATGAAAAAAAATCCTTAGCCAGCGCCAACCCGATATTTGGCACCAGGAATCACCACTGACAAATAAGCGGTTATGTACTATAGATCAATAGCAATCGTACCTATACAAATATTCGAATTGATCTCTCTAAGAAAAAATATGCGTATATATTATGAACAATACTTTTAGTAGTATAAGTATTTTGCCTTGCCCTGGTATATTATTTTATGGCAAGATTTAAAATAAAGTGAAAAAGGATTATTTATAAATGGATGTCAAATGTACTGACAAAAAATAAAAGATGAAATATACGAATATGTTATGAACTTTAGTATAAAAAATATCATAAGAATTTTAGGATAAATAAGATCAATTGAGTTAACAAATTAGAAGGAATTAGGGACATGGCACAACTAGAGCTAAAATTGGGGGCGTAACCCCCAAGGCCGATAATCTCGTATAATCTCGTACGATATCGTATTTAAAAAAGAGTGAACGGAAAATTCAAAATAAAGCAGGAAAATAGGGGAAATATTTACAAAGTAATTCATTTTAATTAGGGAAAATGTAACGAATGACAAGGTTTTTCCTCATAATAGCTATGAAATAATTCTTTACAGGATCTAGTGTATTATGCGCCTAGGCTAAGAAGTGAATCGGCACATCTGTATCCACGCAGTGGCGGCGCTAGACCACACTTGGACGTCGGCGAAATTAGGTTCGCGAGGCCTTTTTTATTTCGCAGTCAAAAAGATAACGTTAGATTACAAAAGCCGAATTATAATGAAACTAATGTATGAGTAAACGAGTTTTATTGCTAATCAAATGATGGTAAAAATTACACAAATAGAAATTAAAATAGACGAACTTTTCGGCTTTTGGCCTCACTGAACATTTTCAGGATTATGTCATAGCTAATACTAGCCGCTATTTCAGCTTCAATTGATAGAATTGATAACGCAGATAGTCTCTCTTGGGTCATCGTGCTTCTCAAGTAGGTCTTAATCAATTTTAACTTTGAGAAGCTTCTCTCAGCGGAAGCTGTACTGACGGGAACTGTGAGCATGATTCTAATTGCCATGTAAACATTTGGATATATTTCTTCCAAATTATTTTCTAAAATGTACTGAATGAGTTGTTTCGCGTCGTTGACAGAGTCAAGTGAATTCGCTTTTAAAAGCTGTAGGTCTTCATATAGCTCGAAAGGCTTTATGTCACTGTTTTCGCCGTCGCCTTCCCGCAGTATTGTACCTAAATCATTACAATGCTTGAGAAGGTCCTCTTTCGATATCGATTTCAAATAACTGATATCATAAATAAAACCAAATTGTTCAAAATATTCATTGAGCGCTTTAAATCGACATTCGGTGTAGACTATAATAGCATCTATCATTGTGTTAAAAAAGTTAACTCTGTAATGCATTTCAAAAGATTGAATAGGTCCATCAATATGTTCATAATCGAACATTCGTTTTTTCCTGGCTGTTCTTTTTTCTTTAAATTGACACTGAAATTCGAAAGTACTTTTCTCCACAAACAATCGAGCTTGTGCAACAATATTGTCAAATCCTGTATTACGGAATTCTTGAATCCAGCTACAAAATGAACGTAAAGTATCGATAGCGACTTTCAAGTTGACTTGAACCGATTGCCATAGTTTACTTATATTGTTCACACGTAGTAAAACCTCGTACCACACGTGTATTGCAACAATAAACTCAAAAGTTAACATTTCGTTCAAGACTGCTTCACAGTCGCTTAGAGTTTCAGAATCATCACTTTTATTTTTCAGGTCATTCACGCATTCGATAACATCATCAAATTGCAAAAATATTGCTTTTACTTCTCCGATTCTACTCTCCCATCGTGTTTCAGACAGCGGTTATAATGTCAATTTTAATTTAGTTTTTACAATATCCCAACGCTTACTTGACTTTGAAAAGAGCACATAGATTTTATTGATGAAGCCGAAAAATGTTTTGGCTGTTGTAGAAGAGTTAGCTGCATCAATCAAAAGCAAATTCCAACTGTGGCATCCGCACTGCGCGAAGAATGCTCTTGGATTTATATTGAGTATTCTTGTTCTGACACCTTTATTAATACCCACCATATTGGCGCCGTTATCATATCCCTGTCCTCGACAATTTTGGATATTTAGACCATTTCTTTCCAGTTCTTGTAATATTGAGTTAGTTAAATACTCTCCTGTTGTTTCTGCGACGGCAATAAACCCACCAAAATGTTCCTCTATTGCTCCAGTTGAGGAATTGCAAAATCTTAATATTATTGACATTTGTTCAACACGGCTGACATCCCTGGTACAATCGAGCAAGAAGGCGTAGTATTTTGCTTGTTTAACTCTGTATATAATTTCGTCATAACTGATTTAGACATTAATGCAACTAATTCATTTTGGACGTCGTGGCTCAGATAATGTTGAGTAAGTTGCTTTTCATAAATACGTTGCATGTGCTCCCGTAGTGTCAGATTATATTTGGATAACAACTTAAATAAATCAATAAAATTACCACTGTTTCTGCTATCGTTCAATTTAAGAGATTCTCGGTGAGCTCTAAATGCCAGATTGTGTGAGGCTAAATAGTTTATTATATCAATCATTATTTTAGACAAATTATGCCAATACTTTTGCGATTCCCTAATCAATCTTTCGTTATCCTTATCTATTGTTTTTCCCTGTTTGATTCCTTTATAGAATTCCATCCATTTAATCATGCACTCCATGTGTCCTTGACTTTGTTTATGTCTTGGCAATATCCGACTCAAATCTTTCCAGTCACAACATCCTTCTTTTACCATCTGTGTCTGCAAATGTGAAAAAAGTCTACATGGAAAGCATAGCAACTTTATCTTGAAATATGGAGTAAACTAACCAACTGCGATGTTGCGTTTCGCCGTTACTTAATTTTCGAGTAAAATGAAATTAAGAAAAATGTCTTTTATTTGCGTCTTTTGGGTAACTTTCATCAGATTTCTCTAGATCTTGATGATTGGGTCCATTTTGAATTAAGTCATGACGCCGCAAATCATTTACTGGAAATACTCACTTCCCCGGATCTAAGTCTATAAATGACTCTTTTAAATTAACTGCTTGCTCTTGATTTCTTGAGTCACACATCCTCTCAATTTCTAACTCTTCATTGGGTTCAGACATTTGGATCACAGCAGATTCGCCCGATGTTGAAGGTAAAGAAGCTGTATCAGAAATTTGAGTAAAAGATTTATTTGACTCTGAAGCTGGTTCAGAAACTAAAGTTTCATCAGTGACTCTGACTCTGAAGCTGTGACACTTGTAGTCCTTGAAGGTTTCTTAAGAAATTTCATCATACTGGAACTCAGAGCTTGGTTGGATATAACCGTTTCAGCTTTTCTTTTTCTTTTTGATGCACCGGATTCCCATATCCTCCCTACATCTCTGTCTCTAGTGGGTCCTCCAGTCATGATGACTAAAAAATATTTTTTGTTAAAGTTTGGTAAGTACAGTACTTAAACTAAACTTGAACTCAATGTATACTGATTATAAGAGGTAAGTGTGATCATCAATAATCATCCAGAATATTTAATTTTCTCCAGTCACTAATTTATTAAGCTATGAAGTGTATTTTGTTAAATATATAATTGCTACTAATTGTAAAATAATTTTCTCTATACTATTAGCAAGGTCTTTTTCTCATAGGCATCTGTAGAGCGGGGGCTGGGTCATGTAATCTTAGAAAAAATATTTTATTAGATGCTTTCAAAATAGGCTCAGTAGCTTCAGAGTTAAATAATACGAAACGAGATCTGCCGATCTGTCATTTTTTATAGCAGATGCCCAAGCCCCCCATGATAAACAACCCTATAGATACGCCAATACTTTTTATGGAAAATTGATATAATTTATTGAACCTAGATTATTTTGTATTGAAAGAATACCGTACGAGACGTATGGAAAAAAAGAACTCGATGAAAATAATACAGTTACCTATTAAGAATTGGGACGCCTACAAAAAAAAACATACTCGAAAAGTGAAAATTTTCTATGTTCTCCGGTGAGAAAAAAAAACACTACAAAGGTTTAAAACAAGGTAAGTCTACTTTTTTATTTCGGTTTGTACAGAGAAATACATTGTATTTATTTACGACTTATAAAAGATATATACCTATCGATTTCGATAAAATCATTTCGTTAAATTCGTTATTTGACTTACCTACCTTAGAAATATGAAATAAATCACAATCTAAATTAACACTTTTATCCACTAGAACGCCACCGGGGTAATGATAATGACTTTACAACACAATAAAAAGAAACTTTGTGGATGCGAGTCTAGTTCTATTCACAGAATGAATGATTGTTTACGTTACGCTCACAGAAGAATGAAATACAAATAATTATACGACACGGGGATTCCCCGTCCCGAGACTCGAGCGCGAACTTTCATAGTGTTGCCAGAGGACTCTGGATAATACCCCTAAAGTACTACTCACTTACTTTACTCACGCAAGTGTATGAAAATAAATAAGAATAAATAAATAAAATTTAAATAATTTTTAAAACTTTTGCGAGGCCCCCTCAGGTGCGAGGCCGTCGGCGGTCGCCGACGTCGCCGACGCCTAGCGCCGCCACTGTATCCACGTCATATCTGACGTAATAAAAAGGTCACGTCGGCTAGTCAATCTTGTGCCACAGCAGAACAAAAACAAATTTCCATAATTTTATATAGGCACTGCAACTGGGCCGCAGGTAACATAGTCACTGGTTGGTAATGTAATTTATTTCAGAAAATTACTGGTGACGTTTTTAGTAGAAATTGGAAATTTTGGTAAATTAATAAACAAAACTTATTTAAACCACTTACGCGGACCTCTGCCTGTTGTTAGCCTCACCAGGATCGTTTAGCCAACGGGTCATCTCTAAGGGTACAATATAGAGCAATATCTACCCCGCTCCTTAGGAAACATTCGACTCTCCTGTTGCACATACTAATTACTGCCGGTCGTCCACAACTAAGGGATGGAAGGCTATACTGTCGATAAAGCCTATAACGTAGAAATATCTTTTAGAGAAAACCATTGAATATACAAGAGTTCAGATAGGCATACAATAATTTTTTGACATTTTAATTAATTTACAAACATACTTCAATAATCATATTTGGCGACTTTACTGTTGGTTCTCAAATTTCACCAGTCTTGTGGCCTCGAAAATGGTCTTCCCAACCTAGATTCAAAGCGATTTCTCTGTTTTATGGAATAGGAAGGCATTTTATTAGACACAAAAGATATTTACAAACAATTCAACTGTCCATGTGTATTTATGAGAAAGAAAGAAAAACGGTTGCAACGAGAGGTACCTGACTTGAATCGCATGATACGGTCCAATAACCCTTCTGCGGTAGGCAACTGTGGCAATCCATGCACGTTACAGCGGCGTTCGGTGGCCTTTGTACGAGTTTTATCTCCGCTGCAATAAATATGATACTTTCATACATCCTCTCTCCCCTCTGCGAACCACACCCGCCGCTATTCCTTCCTCAACCACTGATTATATATGGCAACCTTTCTGCGACGGCGAAAGCAGATGGCGCTAATAGCATGTACGGCAAAACTAAGAGAACTTTATTTGGCTATCTATATTAACATTGATAAGAAATAGTTTTTTATTAAAGATTGATTGATTATCAAAACACAATAATTTAATTATTCGTGACATCTATGACATATTTGTTCTTTGGCATTATCTATGACATTTATTAGGCTGATTACATTACAGAAATAATATGGAGAGATAGAATACCATATATTAGTCTACCTGAACTTTAAATTACCCAATTATTACGTATTGAAACAAATGTATGCCAAATAAAAAATTGACATTTATGTAAAAAATATTAAAACAATAAGAGACGTGTTTTCAAAATTCGTTCATTATTATATTATTAATTTATTTTGAGATAAATTAAAATGTATGAGCTATAATTTAAAAATTCGATTGTAATTCAATTATTACTTTATTTCCAGGATACCTTATAGGCATACTGGCATACTGTTATACCAGGGTCGCCGCCACATTGAACTTAAGAAAAATAATAAATTTGTGGAACTATGACTGCCATCTACGCGTTGCTTTTTGTAGCTAAATTTAAGTAGTTCGGAATTGAGCCATCTAATATGCAATATAATCAATTTCTTAACACTTTTTAGTGGATACCAATTTTGTTGGGTCAGTTATTGGGAATGTAAACTAGTAAACAGTAGTTCTGTGAACAGTAGACCTCGCGGATATTAGAATTATAAACACGACTGCCGTTACAGAAAGTGAACTATTGTATTTATAAATATTTTAATTATTTTTTTATATATATTTAATATATCTTGCAAGCTGAATTAGAACCACTTTCACTTATGAACTTGCAGTCTTATGACCACTTTCTCTTATGAAGCTGAAATTTTTCATGTTGGTTCGGTTCCGATGACAATGCATTTTTATGTTGAACATGACCTGATTCTACTCCCAGGATAGGCTTCCGATGAGGATGTTTTCCACGGTAAACAGCACAGAAACGAAATGTTGTATACGCATTCAATTATGATAGCCCGTTCTAAGTTTCACCGTGATAGGGCTGCTGCACCCAGGATTGGCTTCCAACGAACGACTCAACAGTCAACAGCACAAACACGAAATTCTGTATAGCATTCAATTAAGATAGCCCTTGCTAAGTTCCATTATGACATGGCTGCTGCACCCAGGGTTGGCTCGTAAAAGAGCATTTTAATAAAACCTTGTTTTTAAAATTATGTTTTACTAATTAACTCATTTCAATAATTCTCGATTATACTCCGGACATCAGTAAAATGACCAATTAAATATTTTTCATTGTGTTAAAGTAGTGATTGGTGAAAAAGATAATCCAGTCGACTTAGACGTAAAGAAATCATTTTTGACATTTTTTTCCTCTATACGATCATTTAGCATTTGGTCTGAAATATGCTATAATGATTCCTATTCATCAATGAGACAGGCACATTATGACACCAGTGTGACTAAAAAGTCACCAGCCATTACAGCCAAATCTGGCCACAACTGGTAGCCAGCGCGCGAATTGGAGTTGAATTCTGGCGGGACAGTTGGCGGAGCTAGATAGTGGATTGTCCACGTCTCTAAGTCACTACGCTCATCCCACAGCTGAAAGAGCGATATATCGTTATACCAGCCCGGGGTGACGGGTTCGCCCGGATTAGTCGACACCTCCTGTTGTTGTTAACGGGACGATAATGGGCTCTGTGCAGCTGAGCCACTATGGCCCGTTCGTTTTTGGGTTTGCTACAGCTCACGGGTCAGCACCCATTCGGTAGCCTCCAAGCAGAAGTTTCGAGCCTGGGTAGGCTTATTGTGCCCACTGCAAGTGAGTATGCATGTGGGTCAGTTTCCCCCGAGAATAGTTTCTTTGGGCGCTTCTGGATGGTTTGCGCACCGTGCGGCATCAGCCAATCGACTGTGCATTCCGACTGATATCCGAGGTAGCCTGGAAATGACTTTGTTTCCTATAGAGCGGGGATGATCTAATTTCAGCCGCTTGAAACGGCCAATTGGCGATCCGATCTTGTTTCAGAAACGAGCATAGGACGCCAATGTCTGCGATAAATGTTAACCGAATTACTGCTTACATTAGGTGGAGGACCGCGGAAGCGATCTCGAACCTGAAACCAGTCGGTAGGATGGAGAAATCCTGCCATAACTGGTATTCAGGGTCGAGGCCGCCTGCTGGGTGCTTTTCAGTGTCTCGCGTAAGACATTGGACTTTGACGAGCCGTGGCAGAACTAGTTGGGGGATTGTTTCGTCCCCAAGTCTCTACGTTTAGCCCTCCCTGGGTTATACCTCCCTGGGTTGACGGGTTAGCCCATTATAGATGACAACACTCTCCTGTTGTTGTTATAGATACAGTGAAGGGAATTTCTGAAGTCTTTGCTTTCTTTGACATCCTCAAATCCTATTTATACTTTGATCACGCTAGTGTTAAACGATGACCATTACTTAGTAATAAAGATATCCCCTCACAAAATCTTTAGCAATTATGCTCAACGAGGTGAACTTTAAGAAACTATGTATTGAGAGCAGTTAGGTATAACTAGAAAAACAATATAAAATCAGTAACGTTGTTTTAATCATAAAATAAACTTGACCGCCTGTTGACACATGTGATCTTAAAGACCAACTTGAAAATGTCGAGTTCAATTGTTTGATTTTTACATTTTCTTAAAATATTTTGTAGCCTAACACCAATGTATAAGTACTTTCAGTCGATGTATATTGACCTTAAAGATGCAGGAAGCAACCTCAACAACTCTTATCAGGATATGAATCAGTAAAGTGATTCCTATGAATCAGTTGAGGAGCTTGTTAGGAAAATTGATTTTTTGCAGGGAATAAGGAAAAACATAGACGAACTTAGTTAAGATGAAAGAAGCGAAGACGCCATATTTTTTTAAAATCAGAAGTATATTTAAATGTTTCAGTTATTATTATTTCTCGGCTGAAAGAAATATTTGAGCATATTAAACGAGTAATAAACGAATTTGATGATTTGAGTTCTATTTTCTTTAATAGTATTAATGATATAATATAGTATTGCCATTTAAAGCGAATGTCACAAATAGAGTGCTGACAAATTTACAAAATAGAATTCCATACGTTTACTTGATGGACCGGGTATTTCATTAGACTCTAAGGCTACAGACCCGGGAGCTCGTTTGAACTTCTACTTGAGCATCTGAAATATCCAGTAAAAATCCTAAAATCTGATCACTACCGCTATAATTAAATCAAATTTTGTTCTGCTACTTCCCTTTAATAATAATAAACTCTAATCGTATAATAAAGAAATTAAAATATTGCTTCGGAACTTTATTTTACATCAAATTTAAGCCCTTAACGTAACCCTTAAATATTTACTAAACTCTTTAAAACTTCCTTACCTTCCGCAAGTGTAAAAAAAAGTCCTGTTTACTAGAAATGCGACCAAAGTATCACGCGACCAATAGCTATTAAGATTGTATAGGTAGATACATACATATAAAACAAAACTTCAGATCGGGTTACGTTGAACTGTCACATACAATTTCTTTATTTATTCCCAAATATAGACCCGGAGTGGACATACGTATAACAAAATGGAGGAGGGACCATTTTATGCGACAAGTTTTCGCATGATTATGTAAACGAAAGGACGCTTTACAGCCCGGTCTGATGGCCTTATTTGGGCGCCTACATTTGCATTCGATAGGTTTCGAAAGGCAATACTGGCAGGGCAAAGTATTATCTTAGATCCGCATGCCGAAATACCTTTACGCGAGGACGACATTCGATATCCCCATTTAAAAGAAACATCGTTTTCCCATTTTGAAACAGGTAGGTAGCATCATTCATTATATATGGTTTTGAAATGCTCAACGTCATAGTACGTTTTGGCAACCCTATTGAGCCGGCGAAATGCAGAAGGCTCTGAGAGCATTATACGTCGAATAAAACAACAATGTATTTAGCCATCTATAAAAACATTGACAAAGAATAGTTTTTTATAAAAAAAACAATAATTTAATCAATGTAGTATCTTAAAAAAACATATATTTAGTTTAAATACGTTTATCTGTGATTGATTGTTTGCATTTATTTATAAAATAACATAATTTGCTAAATAATTTTTATTTAAGATTTAAGACTACTAAAAACGTAGTCTAGAATCACAGTGAGAAATGGAACAATAAAATACTTAAATAGAAACTACTAAAATTCGTAAAAGAATATTCATTCTATTTCAGTCCACGGGGACTCATGTGTGGTCTGAAGAGTAACTACTGGAACCAACAAGTCCATATGATACTCAGTAAAATCATCTGCTCCTTCAAACTCTAAACCGTTGTCGCTTGCAGACGCGCGTTACGGTGGTGATTAAACAATAGTACTAGTACAAGTATTGTGGCGATAAATATTATTGTGTAGGATTTAGCCATATTTTAGTGAAGAAACATGTTTACTTAACGCTACCCAGTTTTCTCGCAATTTTACACTGTTTCTTGTAGAAATAAAAAAAGACGTGATTTATGCCGAGAACCCCCTCTACCCCACTTGAGATTGGGTGAGATTCGGCTCGACCCCCTCCCCACCTAAACACCTCACATAATTAATAGACGCCCCCTTAGTTACGTATTATTGATAAATAACAGAAAGTGAATTTTAATGGGGATTTATTATTATCTCAGTTATAAATGGAAAAAAGTAAAGGGAGAATATGTAAAAGATAATACAAATCCAAAATCAAATTTGTTCAAAAATAAATTATTAATAAAAACAGTTTAAAAATAGTCACTAATCAAGAGAACTAGCAACAAACGCATTTGTCATTAAATAATAATAAAAAAATAACAAACATGAAGAGGTCTTAAAAATCGACGTACATATATCAAAATCACATGATACATTAAATTTAAACCAGAATTTCAATGAAACAAACATACTTACAAACATTATTATTAATTAAAATATGATATATTATTAATTAATGATATGATACATTAATATATTATTAATTAAAAATATGAGTAATAACACAATGAAGAATAACGTCTCTTCTAAATTTAAAATGACTGTAAAATAAATTTCCCTTTCATAATCATTGTGTTTATATATTCTGCGACAAATCTCAAAATTCTTTTATAGTAAAAAAATACTTTTCTAATGCGTTTTTTTAGGTAATCACTTAACCGATTACTTGTTCTTTTATTTTTAACGCTTTAGGCATTCATTGCTTGTGCGTACAACGTCACTAGTTGTGGCGGTAACGATGATGATGAGCAATCAATCTGAATGAAAATCATGGGTTATTTTACGTCAGCATATTATTCCACGCCTCGCCAAAAGGCGGATTATAAAATTCGTTTGAGAGCGGCTGGATTTTAGTTAAAATACACTCGTTTCACGAAGTCAAAGCATTTTTGAAGCTTCACGCTGAGCGGGCGAAAATCCTGCAACTCGGTTTAATATTTGATTTCCTGTGATTGCATTTTCATTTGACTGGTTGTATGTTTAGTACTTTACATAGTCAAGATAAACCTGAACAATTCGGGAGTATACGATTTCTTGCTGTAACATGGAAGTATTTTTAATCTGCAATTATCCAAAAAACTATATATTTGTCACATTCTAATATAACCAAAATGTAGTAATTTTACCTATGGTTTACATGAACTCGATAGGGCGCCTCTAAAGAGCTTCTTCCCTCGCGCTGACCCCGTCCACAAGGCCATCCGAGAAGCTGTGTCGATAGAAGTGCACCTCTGTGTCTTCCCAAATGACCCATCCTATTGAATATCAACCTATCTAAAACGGCCCGGTGGCATAGTGGCTAGGTCCCCTGATCTTACATTGTAAGGTACCGGGTTTGATTCCCGGCTGGGTTACCATTTTCCGGATTTAATTAACGGATTTGAATTTCAATTATTTCGTCGAATGCAATAACAAGACACACACTTAAACACATGTTCCATGCACACGTACATATAAAGACTTCATAGAAGGGTTGATTGTAAGAGATTGTCGTATGACAATAAACCCGCCCATTGTGGCGTTTTACAATAAAGAGTAAAAACAAACAGAAACAAAATCGCTACTGTACTCAAAATGCCATCAAAGAAAAATCAACCGGAAATGGCCTCCGAGGTCGATATATGCATGGCAGCTATTAAGAAGGTAAAGTAATTTTTCGCTACGATGTTATCCTACTTTCTGAAATTATGGAAACCTGCTGTCATAATAATTATTACTAAAGAGGGGAAACAATGAGACATGACAAGTTATCGTCGTCTTCCTGCTTCGTCGTTCGTCTGCATCGGCCTGCTTCCATGATTCGGCAAAAACAATTTTTAAAAAAATCTCATAAAAATAGCTTCGTGCCATTGAATTGTTCTATTTTGGGAATGTTTTTTGAAAATTTTAGTAATACAACGTCCCACGCCGGGCGTTGCACGTCGATAGGAAAATCCTTTTTTTCGGGCGACTTTCTCGTAAATACACTGTAATTTAATACACAGTGGTTTCTAAACTTTTTCAGATACGTAACCTTAGCAAGTCGCTTACGTTTGGCGGAACCCTTAGTCGGGTGGTTTGAGGGGGAAGGACGAGCTCCCATTTACAGCACCACAGCCGCATTAAAAAATAACCACTTATTGAAGGAAGTTTACCCAATCGATTACTTTTATACCGAAATTAGGTTACTTTAAAGTAACATCATGAAACACAAGAGCCAAATCAATTCAAATCTAGTAAAGAATTAAGTGGACAATAATAGTCTGATATATCAGTTGTTATTGCAATTTAATTTTGCTTGTTGTCGAGAGAAAATTCGTGGAACTTTTAGAGTCCTCGCGGAACCCCTAGGTTCTGTTGAGCCCAGTTTGGGAACCGCTGCTTCATTGTATACTTTGAGCGGGCAAGCCAATGCATGCAATGTTAGCTGAAAACTTGGGCAAACTTAAATGATTTTGACTGTACGCTATTTTCGTGTCAATGTCAATTCTGAAAGCCTAATAAATAACATAAGAATACCCCATTATATATCTCTCTTACAAAACGAAATAGTAAAAATTCACCTCAGTCTCTCAGCTAAATCGAAGAGTCAGTTTGCATGCGGTAGATATTTTGCAGAAGGCTGAATAAAATAAATTGAATCCGAATAAATTCCCGACGAAAAACCATTTGCAAAAGGCTGCCGATTTCAACGTGCTCGAATCTAATTAGTTATTCGACCAATTAGCGAGGTTCTAGGGTTTATTCAATTTCCAATCATTTTATTCATCAATAAATTGCGTTCACAAAGGCGAGGCAAAAGCAGATTTTTTTTTCAATATTTTATTTGATTTGGCCGTACTTAAGCGATTTGAGTGGGCTTTCAATAGGTAACCGCCTAGGAATTGTGAACATCAATTTAAAATTAATATTGAGTTTACGAGCTCTTCATAACAATAATTTAACCATTATTTCTAAAAAAATTGAAGGTTGTATTTTTATAGAAATTTTCACATAGATTAATAAAAATTAATGATCTTTTATCTTGCATCCTCATACTGGCTTTAAGGTGATTGATTTAATAATAATCGGCTGTATCACCCCAAGACTTCCCGACAAGCAGATAACCTCCCCCCCCCCCCCCGCGCTAACCCTTAACCTTCCCTCTACAATGCCCCCAACCTACTCACCCGCCTTATCCCACTACACTTCGTTTTCTTGCAGGTATTGCTCAAAACTGCTACAATCTTTCTAATCGCCACAATCAGTAGGATATTCCTTTGCCTCTATGGCTTATCTTTCAGGTTGCTCTCATGATTAGCAAAGAAGAAGTAAAGAGTCAAAACCAACAGTCCCATACATACGTAAGTATTAAATCGCATGATAACCAGCATATCCCGTCGACTTGATAGCAATAGCAATAAAGACAACGATTGTAGTTATGATTTCGTCGCTCGCCTGGGCAACAAAGGAGCCCAACTGTAATAATTTGCCGTTAGAACTTTATTATGGTGACAAACGGCGTGGACGGCCCCGTCGCAAACACCTCCTATTTCGCTTTATGATATTCGCTTTCATAACCTGACTCTACGATTTATCCGACAGTTAACTGCAGATGTGGGGAGGTAGTAAGGAATTTCGCGAAGGACTTACCTACCTTCGGACCAGTGATATGATAATAGAGTGCCAATGATAATAAATGCATAATTATGTTGTATCACATAACGTCACATCGGATAACTTTCAGCTAATAGAATCGTTTATTGAATAATAGTTTTACAAGGCACTAATAACAAATAACATACTTAAATCTATTGTTTCAGCGTCGACACCACCATTGATTATAGATGGTATTAGATGGCGTAACTCCATATTATATTTTGGCAACCCTTCTGCGCAGTCGAAATGAAGGTGGCGCTGATTTGGCCATCTATAATACCATTGATAATAAAAAGATTTTTATCAACCTACCTATTGTCTGCAGATCGATTCATTAACAGTGAATAAAGCCCAAGGACAAATGCTGAAGAATTTTGATCATGGAATTGGCTATACAACTTTTACTTACCACTGTTTCCATAATTTTATTTGAATTTTGTATGTAATTTTATTATGATTATATTATATGGTATAAAATTGCTCAACTCCATAGGGCGTTTTGGATACCCTTCTGCTTCGGCGAAATACAGGGGGCTCTGATAGTAATTTATTTGGGGGCGAAACTAATAGTAATTTATTTGGCAATCTAAACGTTAACAATGAATGTTTTTTTTTAAACGACTGATTGATTATAAAAACCCGACAATGTAGCCAATGATACATTCAGTTATTAGTACCATGTGTCGCATTTTATTTAAATAAACTAATTACATCGCAAAAATAATACGGAGATATAGAATGCACTCTATTAACCTGAAAATTAAAGTGTGTAATTATTACGTATTGAAACCTGTATACCAAATCAAAACATTTACATCTTTATGTAAATAATATTAAAATAATAAGAGGTTTGATTTTAAAAATCATTTGTTATTATATTATTATTTTATACCGGCGTGTTTAGAGCGCCATCTATATTGAGCCGCTGTACTGTTATACCACGAAAGTTACCATATTGAACATAATGAGAAGAGATTTATCAATTGGTTTAACAGTGATGCACTAATTTTTACTACTGTGATGAACATTCTGGAGCTAATGGACCCTGTTGGAGTTGGCCACGAAGACCCATTTCGTTCAGGGTCGGTCATACTTACGGGTCAACCCCCATCCGGCGGCCTCCACTCAGAAGAGAGAGCCAGGTTAAGACGCTGGCCTGCGGGCCGGTCTCCCGTAGGAGTCAACCTTCGGGCACTCCTGGACGCTTTGCGCACCGTGCGGCGTCAGTCAATCGATTGTGCACTCCGACTAACAGCCGGGAGAGTCTGGAAGCAGTACTGTTTCCTATAGAGCGGGGATGATTGCGGACCTTAGGGCGACTGCTCCTGAAACGATCATCGGCTACCCGATCCTGGGTGAACAGCCGGGCAAAGGAAGCCGTGGCCCGCGATAGATTCGGTATACACTGTTTTACCGCTTCGTAAGTGAGAGGACCGCGCAAGCGACCTCGAACTCGTAACCAAACGAGAGACCGGAGTAATCTGGTCGCAATTGGAAGCAAGGGCGTGAGTGTAAGCCCGCTGGGTAACACTCCTGGCTATCTCGCGGTTAAGGCGTTGGCCTCTTGCGGGAATGTGACGGAGCTTGGCGGTGGATTGTTTTGTCCAAGTCTTCTGCGTTCTTTTCACAAGAGAGAGAACGACTAATCGTTAAAACTTCCTGAGGTGACGGGTTCGCCCGTTGTTGTTGACAATCGCCTCTATATATGTCTTCTTAGGTAAGCATTTTGCCATCTTACATAGTTTTCTTTATTCGTATTTACAGGGATGGCAGCAAAACGTAAACTTTAGAGCTTGCATACGAATAAAGCAGGCTGCTGCAGCTTCATGCTTGTTCATTTCAAACATTAACACTATTTTGAGAGCGGCTCTTCGCGATAGCAGGATATTTATAGCGGCATTTATGACGAGTTTAATTTTCACGATAAATTTCTGTACACGTTCTCCCGTTACAGGATACGGGTATATGTTTACTTGCTCCGATGCACCCCACGAGGGACGACTTTAGTTAGTGAAAGATAAATATGTATGTTGGGTTTATATATATATAGAGTGGACTGTAAGGAAGGTTGGTTAATTTAAAGGGATTATAGGCATCATTGTGGAGAAGAGAAGGAATCAAATTTACGCACCTTTCTATTTTTCGCGTAAACTCCTTGCTCCAAATGTCTCCAAATGTCTCCAAATCTTCGGCTGGCCAGCTCACGGACGCGATAATTACTATCACAGCACGATAACGAGAACACTCACAGGAGCACGTCTGGTTCGGCCGGCGCGTATTTCTCACTGATTGGGAATTGGGAGGTAGGTAGGATATAAATATATATTAGGTATACGGTATAATTGTAAATGGCCTAACCATTACCCCCGGGCTTAAAGGGTTGCCTTTAAGAAATGTATTATTATATAGCTAAGGCTAACTTACGTACTATGTAGCCTCAAGCTTTACGATAAGAAACTAGAAATAAGTGCAATATGGTATAACTTAGGTGCTAACTTATAACTATTTAGACATACTAGTCACTGCGTAGGCAATGGACATAGTTTAATGATAGGACGAACAAAGTTGCCTTTCGACGTCCTAACAGTAGCAACACGAGTGATGCCATCCTTAGAAGTATGCGCTTCCTGTATTACCCCTAACGGCCATGTATATGGCGGAGCGTTGTCAATGATGACAATGACCACAGTTCCCTTTACAATGGGGACGGAAGGAGTGTTCCATTTAGCGCGAGATTGCAACTGGTGTAGATACTCAAGGCGCCATCGCTGCCAGAATGATTGAACTAGAGTGCTCAGCAACGAGTGCCTTTCCTGCAGGTTATGAGTTGTCGCTTCTATTACAGGCATTGATGATAAGGGACCTGAACACAAAAAATGTGCCGGTGTGAGAGCTGAAGGCTCTGACGGGTCGCTACTCAAAACTGTGAGCGGGCGAGAATTAATCAACGCTTCTATCTGTGCAAGCGTAGTCAACATCTCCTCGTATGATAATATTTGGCTACCTATTGTTTTAAACAAGTGTGTTTTCACTATTTTAACTATACTTTCCCAACAACCACCAAAGTGTGGTGTAGCTGGTGGTATAAACTTCCAATCGACTCTTTCCTTGGAAAGCTCGGACAAGAGAGGTTGATGAACATTTTCAAGAAATTTATATAAGTCTCTCAGATAAGAGTTCGCGCCTACAAAATTAGTAGCATTATCTGAGTATAAACACTTGACGGGTCCTCGGCGAGAGAGAAAACGCTTGAAGGCTGAGAGAAAACTAACGGTAGACAAATCGGTAACTATTTCAATATGTACCGCTCTTACGGTCATACACGTGAATATACACAACCATGCCTTGCGAGACTGAACGCCTCTGCCACGATAAGGGGTGTATTTTAAAGGACCTGCATAGTCACAGCCTACGTGAGTAAAGGCCTTTTCAACTTGGTTGACTCGATAACTTGGAAGATCAGCCATAATTGGAAAAGTCGGACGAGGTTTCGCTTTAAAGCAAATATTGCATTTAAAGATTCGATGACGGATCGAACTTCTTGACGCTAAGATCCAGTAACCTTGCCTTAAAAGAGACATAAGTAACACCGGACCTGCGTGAAAATATTTATTATGATAGTGGTCTATAATGAGATCAACTACGTGATCACGACGGGGCAATATGACGGGATACTTTTGATCGTAATCAACCGATGCATTTGACAAACGACCACCAACGCGGATGAGACCATCGTCGTCAAGAAAAGGCTTAAGTTTGATAAGAAGACGAGAACAATTTTTATTATTCCTTATATTATAAATGTCCTCTTCAAAATATTTATATTGGAGAATGCGTATTATTAAGCGCTCGGCTTGTTTAAGGTCCTCTGGAGATGCAATCAGGTTTTCTCACCTAGGAAGTCTTTTGACAAATCTTAGCATGAACACAACCGTTCTAATTAGTTGACTCCAGGAAGAAATTCTCAAACAAAGCTGATAAACGACATTCTCTTCCCGCGAAGTTGTAACTACGGGGAAAGATTTTGGTCGCTCCTCGGGCAACGTCTCATCAATTGATATATCACTAAATTCATTAATCGGCCAATCTGACGGCTTTAACGAAGCCCACGAGGGTCCCTTGAACCATAACTGATGAGTCAATAGCTTTTCGGGAGACAAACCACGAGAGAAGCAATCGGCAGGATTCTCAGAGCCGGCCACATGGAAAAAGATACTAGGCGGATAGTTCTCTGTTACCTTAACGATCCGATTTGCCATAAATATTTGCCATCTATGTGGCGATGAATTCAACCAACATAAGACAACCTTTGAATCAGTGAAGCCATACACACGGGATATATCGTAACGTGGACTATATGTGTCGCACACACGACGGAGCAATCTTGACAATAGCTCAACGGCGCAAAGCTCTAATCTTGCAACCGTGAGTGTCTTTGTTGGCGATAGTTTAGACTTAGCACACACAAGCTGAGTGCTGATATGATCAGCACGAGTGATGTGTAGGTAAACAACCGCTCCGTACGCGCGCTCACTTGCGTCTGCAAATCCCAAGACGTTAACAATCACCCCGGCGCTTACGACTACGTGTCTAGGTATTCTTAAGCCATTTAAACAGGGTAGTTTTGAACAGAAGTTGTGCCACGATTTTTCAATATGTGGCGGAGGACAATCGTCCCAATCACACTTAATAAGCCAAAGCTCCTTTATTAACAGCTTGGCATAAAGAATAGCAGGAGCCACAAATCCCAAGATGTCCCATAAACGCGCTACTGTCGACAGGATGGCACGTTTAGTGCACCTATTATCAGGAGCGTTGATTTGAAAGACAAAACAATCATCAGGCATGGACCACCTTAAACCCAATATCTTATGCTGTGTTTGCTTATCGAACTCTACTTCTGAAGTCGTTTTGTGGGACTCTGGTATGTTTTCTAATACACTCTTGGAATTTGATGTCCACTTCATTAGGTCGAACTGACCGCATTTGAAAAGCTGAATCAGTTCGTTTACTGTCTCTACAGCCGAAGACTCTTCTGGAAGACTATATGCGATATCATCCATGTACAGAGAACTAGAGATAACTTTAGCAGCCTTAGGATATTTATCTCCTTCGTCGGACGCTAATTGTTTTACTACTCGTAGGGTGTGGTAAGGACTTGACTTAAATCCGAAGCATACCCTATTCAACTCAAAGACTTGCATAGGACTGTGGGGACTAAAGCGATATAGAATACGCTGAAATCGACGATCTTCAGGACGCATACCTATTTGTAAAAACATTTGTTTCACATCAGCGCAGAAGGCGACCGAAAACAAACGAAAATTCAAGAGTATACAAAATAAATCACCCTGTAGGTTGGGACCTGAGTGTAGAAGATCGTTAAGAGAGTAGCCTGTGCTAGTTGTGCAACTGGCATCAAGAACCGGTCTAAGTTTTGTAGACTTATCTGGTCTGAAAACCCCGTGGTGAGGGATGACATATGAGAGGGTGCTGACACTGCTATCAATAGCCACCGGTGACAAATACCCATCTTCAATATAATCACGTATTACCTTATCATAGGCTTCTCGCAAGGGAGCGCATGATTCGAGTTTTCGTTCAAGGCAAATAAAACGCTTCTCAGCGACTCTTTGAGAATCACCCAATAAATAGGCATCCAGTCGAAAAGGTAAGGCAACGACGTACCTACCGTTAGAGTCACGTGTCGTGGTGACCGAGAAATGCTCCTCACACTACAGATCATTAGGATCTTGGACTGGTGGAATACATATTTCCTCCAATTCCCAGAAGCGTTTTACAACGACGTCCAGGGAATCTCGAGACACTACTGAACAGCATGAGACCAAGTCATGAATATGCGTAGACTGAAGCGTGGGCAATGACCCAACGACGACAAAACCTAACACAGTTTCAATAACTGGTGGAATATTATCACACGGGGTATTAACTATCCTACCTGGTAGCAATAAATGTGGAAATAATGAAGCGCCTATTAAAGCCTCGATAGGGCCAGGCGTAGCAAACATTTCATCGGCAAGAGGTAGTGACCTCAAATATGGAAGCGCGGCCTCGTCTATTGGAACCGACGGCAAATCACTAGTAATACGATCGACAATAAGAGCACTCATGTCATAACTTATACCTAAATTAAACCTAGAAAGGAAAGTTAGATTAACTTTACCTAGAGTAGGTTTATTTAAACCACCTACGCCCGTAACCACTACCTTCGACTTTTCATAATGCTTGAGGCCAAGTTTTTCACAACAGTCATTTGTTATAAAATTGCTTTGAGAAGCCGAATCTAGGAGACATCTAACAATCTGATTATTCACTACGACTTGAACAGTGGCAAGCGCGACTGTGGTAGTTGTAGCTGACTTGGACCTTTGCGAAAGAGTCGACAACTTGGCGTTTGTATTACATGTAGCACACAACGTTGCGTCTCCGCGCCCTGCGTCGTTATCGAAGGTTGTCTCAGGCTTCGTGTTAGAAGGCGAAAGCATCTGAGATGACCATCGAACCGACTGAACAGTACCTGAGTTCGATGTGGAACTACTAATTTTATCATTATTATTAAAATGTAGCGACGTGTGGTGTTTCTGTTTACACATCGTACACTTCTGATTTGATTTACAGAGACCTGTCTTATGTTTTATACCCAGACAATTTAAACAGGCGTTATTTGCTTTAATATGAGCGAACCTATCAGCAGGTGTCATTTTATAGAACAAAGGGCATTTATAGAGATATTCATGTGTTATATTATTGCATAAACACTTTAAATTATTTTGCTCATTTGAAACATATGATTGAGGGCTTGGCATACGTTGGTTAGAACTAAAATGACTAGCTTTGCTGTTCATATTGATAGTGGTCCTAGATTGGACATTACAGGTTTGATAAACTCGAATCTGAGTCCTCACGAAATCAACTAATTGTGAAAATGTAGGTATTTCTACATCACGAACCTGCGATTCAAAACCTTTGATTGTATCTGTATCGAGTTTTTTCAACGTTATATGTATCAACAAATAATCTGCTAAATCGTCCAATTTTAAATTCTTCAGTGCACCAACAGCGGTGCTAACCCTATCCATAAAAGACTGAAAATTATTTTGTGACGCTCCTCCATTTAATTTAAAGTTCAAAATCTGCTCTACGTGAGCTGAAGCCAAAAGACGTTTGTCTTCGTATCTATCAATTAAAGTTTTTAATATTAAAGAGTAATTCTGACCATCTGGAGTGATACCTGAAATCACGTTTAATTGCGATAATTTACTCATCAGATAATACACTCTCTCGTCATCTGTAAGCGACTCGTTATCGTGGATTAGAGATTTAAAGTTGGCATAAAACAGCGGCCAATTCTTTACGTACCCCGTTGAAAGACATAATTTCCAAAGGTGGAAGTCTTGGCTTTGTCGCCTCACGACAAGTCTCAGTGTCCCTAATGGACGTCGATATTTTTTGCTTAGCAGACAGCCGGTCAAGAACACGCTTACTTGTACAATACATGTCCTCAAATGAGGTAAATGTATCGTAACACGGCGTCGCGGTTGGGTCAGCTCTAATCTTTAAAATATTATAATCATCTAAAACGGCACAAAACTCTGACCGTATATCTGCCATAGAAATAGATGCATTGAGAAATGGCTCACTTGTTCTTTCGGTAGTGCCTACATTCTTTGATAAATCAAATATTTTTTGCATTCTCTCAAATAAAGCATTACGTTTTGCACGTGCTATTTGTAACTTAATTGCATCCATGCTAGCTTCCTTATCGGGATCACGAGACATTTTATAAGAATTTATTTATTTATCGTCTATACAGCTATGAATGGATTACAAGTAAACAAACCAATATTTAATAATATACTTTGACAAATTGTTATCAACCAAACAAATTTGCAAACAATAACAAATATATAATTTGATAATAAACTATTAATTACTCAGATATTTTATGTAACTAAACAAGTTTAAATTCAGGAATAATAATTATAAAATATTACGATCCCTTTTTAAATATAATTTATATAAATGAAAGTCCCATAACTGGTAACTTCACCCTACCGAACTTCACCTAAACCAAATTCGTAAACAAGATATTATTATGTTATTTTGTTTCCTTATCTAGCTAGGGAAACCGGTTTTTTTTCAATAAACGGTTGCAATCCTACAAACGTAACGTACAGTGTCTCTATAAATAATGAGACAGTATCCAATATTTAACAAAATATTTATAATATTGTGAGCGGCAAGCCTTTATATGATTTGGTGACAAATTTATAACAATTAAACAATTAATAAACATAAGTAATCTACTGTAAACAAACAAAATAGGTATTTTATTTTATGTAGGACAAATATAATTTATTCTATATAAATTACGGCTATCAACCATTCAGCTCAGCTGAGCAAGTATACCCATGCTAAATGCAATAAGTATATGTACTATACTCGCGGCATAAAGTGTGAACTCTGCAGTAATTTAATATGCCGGGTGTACCTACGTGTAAAACAAAGTACCCGCCGTTTGAATTTAATTAATGTGGGCAGATCTGTATTTTTTACCAATTTTAAACAGCTTAACACGAATATAATGTTTTATTATGTAGATATGTTTGATTTTACAAATGATGTCTATAAATAATAATTATGTGAATATGAATCTCCTACATACGATATTCCAAAAGGCAACCCGTAATGGCGGAAGTATTTATTCTGTTTTCGTACTCAAATGGACAAAGTATTTTAAATCCGGATCGTATGGACCAAAATGTTGGGTTTATATATATAGAGTGGACTGTAAGGAAGGTTGGTTAATTTAAAGGGATTATAGGCATCATTGTGGAGAAGAGAAGGAATCAAATTTACGCACCTTTCTATTTTTCGCATAAACTCCTTGCTGCAATTTCACTCCAAAATGTCTCCAAATCTTCGGCTGGCCAGCTCACGGACGCGATAATTACTATAACAGCACGATAACGAGAACACTCACAGGAGCACGTCTGGTTCGGCCGGCGCGTATTTCTCACTGATTGGGAATTGGGAGGTAGGTAGGATATAAATATATATTAGGTATACGGTATAATTGTAAATGGCCTAACCAATGTATTTCAATTACGGTACGATAATTTAAAGTGCTTGTGTCGTATAGTTTATACTCACCATAACTTTGCTGCCACGTATCGTAGCGCAGTAGTATTTAAAGAGAATAAAATAAAGTTCTTACAAACTGTTTGATCACATCATATTGGTAGCATTTATTTAGTCAAAACATGTGAAAATAATGCCGATCCTGCGTGAAAGACAGGCAAATGACGCCATGGTTAGCGGTGATTCGAACTAAATCGCCGCTTACATTAGGTAGAGGACCGTGCAAGTGACTTAGAACCAGTAACCAGTCGGTAGGCCGGATAAATCTGGTAAAAACTGGTAGTTAGGGCGCTTGGTCTGTCCTCTAGGTTAACTACCCAGTGCCGGGCGGTAAGGGTTGGTCTCTCGCGGGCTAGTTGTCGGAGCTAGATAGTGGATTGTCATTGTCTAAGTCTACTACACTCATCCCACGGCTTAAAGAAGGATCACATATCGTTATACCAGCCTGGGGTGACGGGTTCGCCCGTTGTAGTCGTCACCGCCCAACTGTGGTCAGCCATTCTTGAAACGACCAATTGGCTACCCGATCCCGAGTGGTATGAAGGGCATATTATATGTTGCCATGGTCCGCTATAAATTAAAACCGAATTACCGCTGAACACACAACAGGTCCTGTCCACCATTTCATGTCCACCCTAGAACGGGCTAGTCCCAGTTGGGTGACAGAATCAAATAAGCAAAAGGTTAAGAAATTATAAAAATAGGTAATTCTATAAAAATCAAGGACTCTACCGACCTCTGGTCTATTTCGACAAGAATAATGAAGAGCAGTATTGTCCCGGTGGCCGAACATCTGTCTTTTCTATTCAATAAATGTATTGGCTCTGGAATTTTCCCAACTAAAAGGAAGATGGCAAAAGTGATTCCTATCCATAAAAAGGGACCCCGGGAAGACATAAACAACTACAGGCCAATATCACTTTTGCCATCTTTTAGTAAGATATTTGAAAAATTAATTCTTCAGAGGCTAAGTACCTTTTTTGCCGAACACAACATCCTTACGCCAAAGCAATTTGGGTTCCGCAAATCACTATCCACCATAGATGCGATTGCAGGTCTGATGGAAAAACTATTATCTAGCATCGATAAGTCGAATAAAACTTGTGGCATTTTTTGTGATCTATCCAAGGCCTTTGATTGCGTCGATCACCTTATTTTGCTTCAGAAGCTCGAGCACTACGGCATTAGAGATACAGTTCTAAGCCTAATACAATCCTACCTACAAGGACGGACGCAAGTCACTAAAGTCAAAACAGCTTGAGCGATCACCAAAAAATTACTAAAGGGGTACCTCAAGGTTCCATTCTGGGACCCTTTCTTTTTCTTGTATACATCAATGATATACCAGAATGCGTGTTATCTGATAACGATGAAATTGTACTGTACGCAGATGATACTTCACTAATTTTCAGCGATGCAAATCATGAACAACTAGTTAAGCGAATTGACGTTACCATGGAAAAACTTGGTACTTGGTTCCAATTAAATCAATTGTCTCTTAATGCATCTAAATCAAACTCCATCAATTTCTCTCTTCGGCCGTCCCAAAATAATATCTTCAGTATTAGCTATGGTGATAAAGTATTAGAAAATGTTGATCATACGAAATTTCTAGGCATTCATATTGATAGCAATCTGCAATGGTCGACTCACCTAGAAGAACTGAGCAAAAAATTAAGTAGCGCCACATTTGCCATAAAAAAAATCAAATTGTTATGTGGCTTTGAAGCTTCCAAATCTGTCTACTTTGCCTATTTCCATTCCCTATTAAGTTATGGCCTCATGTTTTGGGGAATGGCGGCAAATGTTATAAGGATCTTTCGCCTACAAAAACGAGCGATTAGAAATCTGTTCTCAATATCTTCGCTAACATCTTGCAAGCAGTACTTCATCGAATCTGGTATCATGACTTTGTACGCCGCGTATATATACCAAAACATCATGTATACGAGAAAAAATATCGAGACTACCTCAACCAACTCAAATATTCATTCGCATAATAATATAGAGCGAAATAAAGAGGACTTGCGTCATTTTAAGGTGCGTCTGAGTAAGGTTCGGAATAGCTTTATCTGCCAATCTTACTTATTCTACAATAAACTTCCATTACACATTAGGGGCCTTGGGGAGGTTCCTTTAAGAAAAAGGTACAGGATATTTTGACTAAAAACCCCATTTATAGCATTGAGGATTTCGACAATATCAATTTTTCGCAGCTCTATTGACCTACTTGACTATTATTATTCCTTATTCTTTCTATTATTGACTATTTTACAATTGCGTTTTTATTTTTTCTCGTCTTCTAACTATTTATTGACTATAATTATTATTACTGATTTCTTTGTATTTGTGTTTTTTCTTTAAAATATCTTCCCGTATGATAATTTGTGAAATTATCCAATATTTGTTTGATTATTTAGTCCTTAGGATTATATAGAAAATTAGTTTATATAGAAAATTTTACGAAATTACTTAAGAATTTTGATTGAAAATATTGGAAAATGTTGTTTCCTCTACATATATAACCTAGAAAATCTGCGCTTGGATGTTCAACGTTCATACCTTGCCATACCGACGTTTATATCTTATACCTTAATAGGTATTTATATTATACTTGTTATTTTTAGTACTTTTGACATAACCAAGTCTTTATTATATTTGACATAACCAAGTTATTTTTATTACTTTTGACAACTGGTTTAAAATAATACCTATCAACTAGTTTAAAATAAAATAAAAAAAAAATTAAAAAAATAAGTTTTTGCCATTTGGTTTCTGCTATTTTTGTAAGCAAATCAATGTTTTATGGTAATTCATTCTTAAATAAATAATAAAATAAATAAATAGGTTGAGGCCGAGCGAGCGACTTTGAACCTGGAACCAAACGGGAGGACGGAGAAATCCTGCCAAATTTGGTAGTGAAGGCCCGAGGCTGCTCGCTGTATTCTGCTACCCTGTGGCACGCGGTAAGGCTTTGTACTCTCACGGCCTAGATAGCTTAGCTAGATGGTGGACTTCCTTCGTTCCAAAGCATCTACGTTCATCCCAGGTTGCAAAAAAGATCAATATATTTATATCTATCTGGGTTGACGAGTTCGCCCGCTGCAGATGAAACACACCCCTGTTTGTGCGCTGATAACTCGAGAACGCGTTGTATGATTTAAAAAAATCTTTACGCAATAGGTTTTATTAGTCAACGATAAGAAATTGCGGGGGGGAGGGTTATTGAATGATTATTTAATAGCATGCTAAATTTGTCTATAGTCTATTTGATTTACATGGGCCATAGAGATTTATTTTCGTAATATTTTTTTTAAGAATAGGCCTGTATGGATTTTTAGTTCCGTACAGAATTATACAGGTTGAGTTTTTAATTGGTGACATCCTTCAAGTGAGTGAATTAGTACGAGCAAAAAAACAACTTTTAATTTTATTTAAATAATAAAAAGCAAAAAAAAATTGTTGGCAATATATGGTTTTTTCTTAGGAAAATTTGGAAAAATTCACTGATAAATTAAATTTTGACAAGCGTTGAGCACGCTGCGTTATCTATAAATACGTAAAATACCGCGAATAAACAATATTTGCGATATCTTACCTACCGCTAGATGGCGCGACGCACTTGCCTCTTATTATACTATTTTTCAAAACAATATTATTTTTTTCGATAACAAATTTTGTTCTGTGTTTATTCCCAAAAAAATATATCAAAATTTGCTTATTAGCTTGTACTGATTTACCCACTTTAAAGATGTTACTAATTAAATACTCACTCTGTATAGATCATGGTGGAAATAGTAGCTTTCATAAGTGGACGACTTTAAAGTGACATTTTTCGTCACACGATCACCGATCAGGACACGACGTAAAAAAATCTTTCGGCAATAGGTTTTATTCGACGATGAAAAGAGCTGATTAGTTTTATGATTCCGTACGTACGATGGTAATGAAAGCTGCCATACAACCGAATTTCTTTCAAATGATAATTTTAAGATTACGATCACTTATCCCCCCACTTATCACTCCACCTACCCTCTCCCCTCACTTCCCCGCCCCTCACCCTGCACCACCAACAAAATTTTATTTTAATATTCGCTTTAATAAATGAAGTCATTCATATTGGCGAAGCGTTCGTGCGATTACAAAGCGAGGCGATTGAAAGAACATCTTGACATGATTCACAGGGAGCTTAATGAATACCAATGTAAAGAATGGGATCGTGGTTTCACAAAGAAAATTAATTTATTAAATTCGACTCAGGTGCATGGTCCATTGGAAATTGAAGAGGATTGTTTGTAGTCAATGTAATCTTGTATTCGCAGAGCAAGGAAATTTGAAGAAGCATTTATATTCCGTTTCCTTAAATCTCTTTTCACAATTTATCATTCTCCATCTCTGGAATTATTAAAAAAAAACTGCCTGAGAATATCAAAATTATATGTAGAAACGGAAAAATAACCCAATTTAAATCGAAATTAAAAGGCTACCTTATCGCGAGAGAATTATATAATATTAACGAATAATTATAATTAGATTAATGACGATTTCCATCTCGAATTTTTTTTTTTTTTTTTTATTTAACTTGACATTTGTACCATTTTATTGATTATTATATTATTACTATTATATCTAATTGTCTCCCATAATCAATTATATTTCTTATTTATAGAACCATTTAATTTTAATATTATAATTTCATGACTATCTGTAGTTATAAATATCTAATATAACTCAATTGTGTGGTGAGTCTCTAATGAAATATTTAGTATACATTTTAAAGTCATTTTAACATTAAGCGGCTATATAAAGTGTCTAAACAACTATGTAAAGGTTTTTGAAGACAATAAATGCGATTTGATTTGATTTGATTTATAATTTTGATACATATTAATTTCCTGACCAACAACGAGTTTAAGTATTATGAACACACATTTTTTTCGATCTGAAGTCGGAAATATTCATTTTGAGCCAACCTTGAGAATGAGAACATTGTACACTTCCAAAAATCCTATACGAAACATTTTTGCTTGCGAAACAAACTTTACCCATATTTCGGGAAAACCCAATTTCGGTACGATCAGGCCAATTGCTGTACGATCAGGCCAAGTCGAGCTGCGGTGGGGAATGACTAGGGTAAGGCGAAGTCCGGGCGAAAGTGCAGCACTAAAAATATCGTACTTTTCAAAAAAAATCGGTCTCGAAAATATTTTTTGCCGATTTTTGAGAAAACACCTATTTTCGATATACACTTTTTACTGCTCCTCCCCCCCCCCCCCTCCCCCTTTTATGCAGGCATCATCTGGTCATAGCAAGAGTAGAAAAGGTTGTAGTTAAAATTGTTATAACCCCCCTGGTAGTACGCCCCCTGCGTACTAGACATATTTCAATCTCGAAATATTGAATTTAAAGACTTGAAATTTGGTACATAGATGCCATGTCGGGCCGAAATCACATTGAACTTTTGAATTTGAATTTGTTTTTGAATTGAGTTTGTGTGTATGTAGATGTATGTGTATGTGTGTATATGCATATATATTTTTGTATGAATGTTTGAATGTATATATGTGTATATGTGTATGTAACTAACACTTTATCATGTATATTTGTATTTATATGTGTAATATTTTATGCTATTATCTTAGTGTTAGTATTGAAAGTAGTATATTAGTCAAATAACGTTAGTACTACTCGAAAAACACATGCGGTATATTTCGTATGCCGAGATACAGGTTGTTCGATCTAGAATGATCGTATGGGTTGTGTTCATTTCCTTTTGCTTATATAAATAGTTACAAATTATATCTGTACGATCACACTGTTAACTCTCTACCGGGAGCTAACGGGCCCATGCTGGGTTGGCCACGAAGACCCATGTGTTCAGGGTCGGTCACACTCACGGGTCAACACCTATCCGACGGCCTCCACGCATGAGGTGCGAACCTGGGTAGGACGTTCGGGCGAAGGACCTCCCCTGGGAATCAAACCTCTGGCGCTCCTGGACGGTCTGCGCACCGTGCGGCGCAAGCCAATCGATTGTGCACTCTGACTAACAGTCGGGGGAGTCTGGAAGCTGTATTGTTTCCTATAGAGCGGGGGTGGTTGCGTACCTTATGGCGACTGCTCTTGAATTGACCATTGGCCATCCGATCCCGGGTAAGAGGCGGGCAAAGGACGCCATGGTCCGCGATAGATTAGGTATACACCGTTTCACCGCTTCGTAAGGGAGAGGATTGCGCAAGCGACCTCGAACTCGGAACCAATCGAGAGACCGGAGAAATCTGGTCACAATTGGTAGTTGAGACGTTAGCAAAAAACCGATTATTGAGGAGATAGAGTAATGAATAAAAGTCGCCTAACTAGGCCAGGGCCTGTTCTAAGGCAAACTTTATAAAATATTGTTTAGATGTATCTAATCAAATTACTAAATAATTATTATATAAAAAAAAGAAAAAATAAATAAAACAATTAAAATTTGTAGAAATTCTATTACTTTGATAATAATTATTAACGTGTAGAGTAAAAGTAAAAATATATGTTTGAAAGTAAAAATATATGTCTAAAATTGAAGAATAATGCGAAAAATTAATATACAAAAAATTAATATACAATAATTCAACATTCCATTGATGTTTTGAGAAGGCAGGGTTCTGTAATCAGCCACCTAGAAACCGATTTTTTAAATTTGTTTTTGGTTTCAATGCGTTTAACGACATCAGGCAGGTTAGGTTAGGTTCAGAAAGTCGTACGAGTTCTTGGCACTATCATATCGTCATTGCAGCTCTGGTGAGTCTCACTCGTGCGTTAATAAGTGGCATTTTGAATTTTTCGTGTATCAAGGCTATCTTAATGTACAACAGAAGAATATTACAGACGAGCTTTATTTATTCCTTGTTTAGATGACGTAATCTGTGGTATGGAAGATAGGTTCGGCAAGAACCGAGACTTGCTCTCCTCACTAGAAGTTGTGCTACCCAAAAATGTTGACGAGAAGAAAGCAACTACCCTAGAAATGTTGAAAATGTATTGGCCCGATGATGTTGAAGAAGTTATCATGAAGGCTGAATATCGACTCTGGTGTTCAAGATGGAAGGATTTTGAAACCAAACCAACGGACCTGATGAAAGTCTTAGATGCGTGCGATCATGGATTCTTTCCTTCCATCAGAAAGCTAATACAAATACTCATAACTTTACCCGTATCCACAGCGTCGGTGGAGAGGTCTTTTTCTACGATGAAAAGGATAAAATCTTTCGTCAGGAATAAAACAGGAGATGATCGACTGACTGGCTTAGCATTGCTGTCTACCCACTCAGCTTACTCTCCTACTCCGGAGGAAGTGCTCGATGTGATGAGCGCTAAGTCAAGAAGGAAGATGTTAATTTAATGTGCCTATGTCAAATATCATTCCTGTAAATTAAATCTTCCTTTGCTGTACTTTTTTCACACAAAAAAAAATCTCGTCTGGATATCCCTGGAAAAGTCTTGTTTCGTCCACAGCAGATTTTTTTATTCATTTCAATTTAAAGGATTGCACCTTAATACATTCTAGGAAATTTTAGTATAATCATCTAATCTTGAAAA
Source organism: Micropterix aruncella (assembly GCA_944548615.1). Taxonomy (NCBI): domain Eukaryota; kingdom Metazoa; phylum Arthropoda; class Insecta; order Lepidoptera; family Micropterigidae; genus Micropterix; species Micropterix aruncella. The sequence goes on along the minus strand of OX155955.1, from coordinate 26,288,966 downwards.
GCCAACATGTAACTTGTGTTTTGTTGAGCCCGACCGAGATTTTTCCCGAATCACAGGCCTTATTACAACCAAGACTGTATTTAATTAAATCCTATTTTAGTTAGAGAGCTACTTACCTACATAGTTCTAAAGAAAGACTCTGTAATACATTAGGTATATCAACATAAGAAAAATTTGCTGTATCGTTAAAATTTTTAAAATTAAGTAAAAGTAATAAAGTATTGTACTGTTATGGTTTTCTATTTATAATAATCACATTTATTGCAAATCTTTACTTAAACTTGTAAACAGACATCTTTATTTTACGTTCTTTTATCTAGCATTAAATGCGAAGGAAAATTAATCGTCGTTTAAATTTTGTACTTCAAATTATTATCCCCCCCCGAAAAAAAATCCTGGGTACGTGCCTGGCTTTGGTGTAAACGAGAATGATGAATGTCTCTCACTTGCGAAAAGAGAAGTAGGTTTAGTTGGGCCCATTTTACAACTAGTAACGCTCACCCTTCATCCAATTATCTCAAAAATTAAGCAACCATCCTTATTTACACGTAAAATCACTCGAATACTTATTATTTCAAGGGAAATAATAAGACAAGACGAGAGTCTTCTCTTTGGACATATGAATTCAAATTTGAAATATTTGGATCTAAACGACGAACTTTGTTTGACGTAGCGCCCAGAAAAAGATGATGCCAGGCTGTATCGCGTCGCCAAATCCGCAGATTGCTCACCTCCGTTCGAACGAACGCGACCATCCTACATCAGCGATACCGACGACTATCCCGAAGAATGGAAGATTCCTGGAGCGGAAGCCTCGGAGGGATCGTCACTGGAGGACCTCATACTTAACCATTCCCGTTTAAAATCGTTTACCGCCCCCATAACGCCATTTACTGTAACCTTGCTAGCCGACCTTGACAAGTCTCATGATACACTTCATTCTAAAATATATATTTCTTCAAATGCTAATTATAATTTTTAACTCATTAAAATTCGTCTCCTTTTTATCTATCATTTCATGCATTGCATACTAAAAACACCATGCCTATATATATAAGCTGCTTCGTAAGACGGAATTAGATTTTGAAGTATCAATAAGAGGAGGAACTCCCAGGGAGAATTTAGAATGTAACAGATCGTTGATGCGTGATCTTTTAGAAATCAACCCGGATACTTCTTATCCATATAGGCCAGAAAACGAAAACGATATTTTAAACTCAATATTGAGGTTTAAAGCTGATATAAAAGCTATTAAAACCAATATTGAACCAGTAGATCCTACATTTTTTAATGAAAACTTCATTTCCATAAATCTTAGGTTCGAAATACCGACGGATATGCCTGTCTATTTAGCGGAATTTTGGGATTCTATAAAGGAGCTGTGGGAATCTTTTCATAAAATGAAAACGCAAACTCCACAACATTCAACGGGCGACTTAACAAAAAATCGGTTGTGTCACCCCAAGACTTTCCTGACTAGTATCCGGGGAGGTGCGAAAAAACAGCGACATTTTTTACTCTAGTACCCCAAATTTGTATGGCAGGTACCCCAAACGTTGGTCGTAAGTACCCCAAAAACTAATAGGTTCTTCCGATGGTTAACAGAAGCTTCTATGCCAAATTTTAACTTAGACAGATTAAGCGTCTGGGCGCTATCGCGGAAACAATTTTTTCGCCGGAAACCCCAAATTTGTATGGGAGGTACCACAACCGTAGGGCGTAGGGACTCCAAAAACTAATGGGTTCCTCCGACGGTTAACAGAATCTTATATACCAAATTTCAGCTCAATCCGATTAAGCGTCTGGGCGCTATCGTGGAAGAATACATACATACAGACATACAGACATACAGACATACAGACATACATACAGACAGAGATCGGTCTGGAAATAGTCTCAATCGTCTCAGGGAGTCTCAAAATATATATTCCCATCTTCATCTCAATTTTTTTTTTAGCGCGATCACAATACTTTCCTTTCCGATAGGTCGTCAGGAAAGTAAAATATTAGGAAAAAAATCGGTTGTGTGTTAACACAACCGATTTCTTTTCCCATTCCAATTCGATTTCCGGCCAAGACTTTGCCGGCAAGTAGCCAGGAACTGATTTCATCTGAATATTTATTTCATAAATAAAGTGATAAACAGTTGGCGAACATTCCTGCTGTTAATATGCGACGCAACGCAATGAAATCTGAATTCAAACGAAATTTGAATTTCGAACGCGAGTCATCACATTCCATTTAAAATTCAAATTGCAAAGCGGGTTGAATTCGAATTTCTAACGATTCACGCATCGCAAGCGTCGCCGCTTTTAAGGGACTTACTGGTTAATTAATGTATAGCGGACATTAAGTATTATTTGTGTCGCTTGGGTATGAGGTATTCCAACGAATGTGATTTTGGCCCAACAAGGCACCTGTGTACCGAATTTCTCTTTCTAAGTCCAATATTTTGAGATCGAAGTATGACGAGCGCGCTCTCTAGCGGGCCGATTTTAACTACAATCTTTTCAAGTCTTGCCATGACCAAATGATGCCTGCATGCCAAATTTCAGCACAATCGGATGAAGCGTTTGGATGCTATCGCGGAGGAATACACACACACACACAGCGGACACATACAGACACACAGAAACACTAACAGGCTTCAGTCTGGAAATTATCCTAATCCTCAGGGGGCGGGGGTAGGGGGGGGGGGGGTGATATCAAAATGTAATACCCGTCTTCATCTCGAATTAAAAAAAATGCTCGTTCTCAATACCTCCTCGTCGGCTGGTGGGCCGGTAAAATCTAAAAAGCCAAAAAAATCTTTTTAAGGGAGTAGTACTGCAAATACATGGTAAAACCATTCCGCGATAGAACCACCGCTAATGACTTATTTTATGTAGTACGAAACGAGACTATCGATAATAGCATTGAATATATCGTCGCCTTACAATTATAAGTCGATAACTCGAATTTAGTAGTTCTGAGATAAACGTGTTTTAATGTTTTTTTTAAGTTTCCTCTCGTTCACCATTTTTGATTTGTGGAAACTAATAAGTGGGCCTAAATACTAACCTTAACATAGATAAGTGGAGATATCGACTTTTTGCGCTACGATAGCAGTCAGTGCTGCGAACTTTCAGCTAGATAAGTCTACATATCGATTTTTAGTATTATAGCTGGCGCTGATTTTCAACTTTTTAACCACCGTTAACTCCTAAGGGCGAGGGAATTTAAGTTATCTGGTTTTAAGGGAATATATAGTTGATATTTTTACATCTTCTGGCATACTAATCTCAAAAATGCCAATTTTCGAGTTATCAAGTTATAATTTTAAGGCAGCGTATGGTATTAGAGCATATGGTGTTAGATTGCTCAACTCAATTTAGCAACCCTTTCGACATAGCGAAATGTAGGTGGCGCTGAGAGCAGTAACTGCCAAACTAATAGCAATTTATTTGGTAATCCATAATGACTGATAATTAATGTTTTTTTATAAAGGACTGATTTATTTTACTTATTTATTTATTTATTTAAGAATTAATTACTATAAAACACTGATTGCTTACAAAATACATTGATTTGCTTAAAAAATAAAGTGGACAGGTTTGATTATAAAAGCACGATAATTTAACCAATGATAACACAATAATAACATTCAATTAGCGCCATATATTTCATTTTGCATATGCAAAATTGAAATTGAATTACAACAGGTAGAGGCCGCGTAAGCGACTTCGGACCCGTAACGAGTCGGAAAGATGGAGGTATCCTGAAGGTTAACTCTAGACGGTGATATCCCATCAAAATTGGTAGTTAGCGGGCGAGACTGCTTGCTGGGTACCTTTCCCGGTGCCTCGCCGTAAGGCGTTAGCCTCTAACAGGCTTGTCGGCGGAGCTAGACGGTAGATTGTCTTGTCTGTAAGTCTTCTACGCTCATCCCACGGCTGAAAGAATGGTTACATATGGTTATACCAGCCTGGTGTGACGGGTTCGCCCGCTGTAGTCGACACTGTAGGAGCGTGCCGGGTTGCCGCGAACATCTGTATTTTGTTATTGTTTCTTTATTTTTTACATCTCAATTAGGAGGTATGGTAAAAATGTAGCTTAAGCAAATGAAAGAAGCATACATTAGCTAGCATCAATTGATTTTTTAAATTTTTAAGCAGTCTTTTGAAATTTAGCCGTAAAATTACAGATTTTCAGCTGTTTTCAGCAGGAAAACAGCACATTATTTTAGGTTTTCTTTGTTGTTTTATGCCTAAATCAGAAGGTAAATAAAAAGGGAATTTGAGAATTAAGGAAAACCACATTAATTTCGTTAGACAAACTATAATTTGATCTGTTACAAAATACTATTTTAGGTTTTCTTTTTTGTTTTATGCCTAAATAAGAAGGTAAATCGAACATTAATTTGAGAATTAAGGATAACCACATTATTTTTCGATAGACAAACTATAATTTGATCTGTTACAAAATACTATTTTAGGTTTTCTTTTTTGTTTTATGCCTAAATAAGAAGGTAAATCGAACATTAATTTGAGAATTAAGGATAACCACATTATTTTTCGATAGACAAACTATAATTTGATCTGTTACAAAATACTATTTTAGGTTTTCTTTTTTGTTTTATGCCTAAATAAGAAGGTAAATCGAACATTAATTTGAGAATTAAGGATAACCACATTATTTTTCGATAGACAAACTATAATTTGATCTGTTACAAAATACTATTTTAGGTTTTCTTTGTTGTTTTATGCCTAAATCAGAAGGTAAATTAAAAATGAATTTGAGAATTAAGGAAAACCACATTATTTTTCGATAGACAAACTACAATTTGATCTGTTACAAAATACTTAGTGTTGGATTCGAAATTTAGCCCCATACTTACCGCTTTAAAATACTAAATAATCTAAAGTATAGTTTCTGAGAAATTAAACAAAATACATGTAATTTATTTCATTGCTATATTTAATATCAATGCATTGTTTTTTTTTCTATAAATGAACTGACTATGCAAAATCTATAATCTTCAGATCGAACGTTTCAAACAAACTAGTACTTCCTACAATATAGTCACCAGCAATATCTCTGCTCCATTTCTCTGGTTGTACCGTACTATTTAATAATACTTCATTTCTTTACTATTATTTAATAGTTTTGGAGTTAAGAGCACTCTGCAATTAAGCATATAAATGGCGATATCCTTAGCAATTTGGCGAATTTCTTAGCTTTGGCTAGCGACTAAGGCAAGCTCAAAATTTTCCGAGAGCGGGCCTGCCAGACCCTGACATTTGCTTGACCACGGCCATGGTTTAAGCAATGGATATTATAGTAGTTTCATCGTAGGATTACACATAGAAGAGATTAAAGTGATGATATCTAACTATTGGGATGTAGTCGTAGATTATTCTTTAATACGGTATGTGATTTTTTCTGAAGTTTAACAAGGTTTTAGAATTAAAAGTTGCCTTTTAATAGAAGTTTTTATTTTTTCGTCAAGTTTAGGGAATGGTCTGGGTTGCATTTTATGGTGGTTTTGAGAGTAATGCTGGCAAAAGTTCCCAGCTGAAAAGAAGTGGAAGGGGGGAGGGGTGATGCGTAACTGAGGTTAAGGAAAGGAAATGGCACTATTACATGTAGATATTGCTGATAAATACGTTTAGCTGTGTAGTTGTAGCTGTACTTGCTGTATTGTAGCATACTTTGTAGCTGTGTTAGGTTCACTGTCCAAATATTCATTTCTTGCGCAGGCTGACAGTGTATTTAGGGTACGAAACGTCCGTACCGTGAAGTAGTGTTGAACGATGTCAATTCTAGATAGTGGTAACTGGAATAATACGTGAGTCCTAGCACAGCAGCAATTGGCGATTACAAATAAACCGAGGATGATCTTCTGAGGATGAGCAGATTATCAACAAACCTTCTAAACAGTTTATAAATATGGTAGATTGCAGTCAACCTCTTCTTATGCTTAGTAATAATAGCCACACTGTCTTAGGTACAGGTACCTCAGTAAGCGTTTGAGCTATCTCTCTGATATGGATATGTAGTCATCCCACAGATCCACAGATCTGTAATCCCACAGACTCGAGCCGTGCCCAGTACAAGATACTAGGAGCACACATACAATCCTCATCCGTATATCCTCGTAACCGCAGTCGCGCATCAATACACTCGCGCCAACGTAAACTATTCGGCAAGCGTTATAACTGGCAATATTCAAACCTTCGATCAATACATTCCTTCTACTTCAAATCAAAACCGCCCTTCAATACGGAGATAACTCGTAAGTTGATACCACCACCTCACACCGAACAACCTTGGAGTCTTGTGAGGGGTGGTCCCTCACAAACCCGTAGGATTAATTTCTAAACATTAGTTAAACGTTCAAGTTCTCGTTTGGTGCATCATCCCCATGCAATCGTTCCATAAATCAAGAGGCTCTGACAAATTGCCATGTATACCGATTTCCTTTTTTTTTCGGCAGTAAAGTTCGTAATTCACTAAATATGTAAACGAGTTTTCTTGTTTTCATTGTAAGAATATTTATGTTGTTCCTCTAGCTCATTGTCTCATCTACAGTTTTTTTTTAATTTTGTTGTATATTTGTTATTTGGGGGCTTTTCTACGGTCGGTATGAGCTTTGTAACACTGTGACCATTGTGTTCGCCACCTTCTGCGCTAAGCCTCGTGTCATTTAAGAACCGCAACAGGCTTTCGGCGCGAGATTGTTTTACCTACTCAGGTTGGAGGTAATGACCACCCAAGTGGGTGTATCTTTTACTCATCTACAGTTACTCCGAGATCTATCTCATGTACTTGTTAGTTTCATCTTACTACTTGTTTCTGTTTTGGCTACCCCAAGGTTGCGTAACACTGCCCTATAGGCTACAGCGTGATATTGGAAGCCGCTATAATTTTTGGAAGTCGCTAGATCGTGGAGAGAACCGCAAGCGGCACTCCCCTTGAGTATGATACGACCAAATCTGGTTCTGAAACAATTATACGTTGAGTATGATACGACCAGATCTGGTTCCGCGTTTTTTTCACTTCTTTGACGTTCTCATATTTATTAATAATTATCTAATTGTTTTACAAAATGATATTTCAATATTCTATATTCGAAATTTCAATGCAATCATTGTGCAGTTGTTCTTTTTATGATTGGTGTAGTAGTTTCGTAGTTATAGTACCTTAAGGTCGATGTCGCCGAAAATCCTGCAAAAGAGACAGATGCATCCATGAAAATACCCATTTACTCCAAGGGCCCATTACTCCAGCACATTGCTGAGCAGCAATGAGCCTGAAAGGTCCGCTTCGGCGCCTGATTGTCTGTTCGTCGATCAGGCGCCGAATGCCATTACTACATTTAATTTTCTATTTAAAAATAAAGGACTGTACTTTTTAAGAGCCTTAATATGCAAACTTGATAAAAGAAAGTTAATCACAAGCCATGGCCTATTTTTTAATTTCAGAGTAAATTTTCCTCCTTGGATTTTTTTGCGAAAGTACTTTTTTTTATCTTGGAAACCTTCAATTTAAATAAACTAAATACAAACCTACTGCGGGTTATCCTTTAAAGTCGCCTCTAACGTTATTGCTAACTGATTTGAGCGTTGAATGACAAGAATTTACGGAAATGAATCTGCTTTTTGCTATAACAATTTTGGTTCCGATGGCTGTTTTAGCTTCAGAGGTACGTTTTGGTTCGTAATATATTTCATTGGGAATGCATCGCTGTGTCGGTAGATCGTAGATTGTTTCACTAAATTTAGTGGCTTGTGGAGGCTCCTGCGATTTTAGTGATATTCAATTTTTTGTGATTGTCGGAGACTATTTTTCAAGTACTTCAGATTTTTTGGTGAAGCCATCACCAAACTGCAAACAGAGGTACCCTCTGGACATAGGTATTTCGGTGTGAAAATTCCCTTGAATGTTTCAAGCACATTTCTTATTCGGCGCTTGTCTTGGTGAGACTCTCTTTTTCGAACGCTATCGTTAAAAGAGCCTTTTCTAATACAAAATATTATAAAAGTCTGTGGAAACAGTTGATGATGTGTTTTAATCAGAATTTTATTCGCAAAATTTACATTGCCGTTAAACTTTTGTCTCTTCAGAAAAAGTATGTAGTTCATTATAGTTATTGCTGATAATATCTGATATTTAGACATCAGTGATGGCTGGGCTCAGCATGCCTGATAAATAGCTTTGCTTCTATATGGGGTACATTATTTGATCGGTGAAGGCGCGGTCCTCAGACAATAGTATTTTTACTCTATAATATCGCTTTGCACCAGCAGTAACTAACTAGATCGATCATATTTTTTTATATAATTTTGGTTATATCTACACATTTATTTTAATGAGTTTTTTCAAAACTCTTAATTTTGGGCGATTTTCAGAAACTGATTTAACATTTTTTTTGTGAGAACTCCAAATACATTGACGTTTTCGACAGCTCTCGCTCAAACCAGCTGGGATAACCAAGTAGTACAACTGTCCTTGAGGTCAAGGAAGCTGGTTTTCGTATTCAGAGAATTACCCAACGTCCTTTCCAAGAACTCCCTAAAAATGCTTTACATGGCCCTATGTCAGGGTTTATGGGTGCACGGAATATTAGCGTGGGGAGCATGTCAAAATCTGTCTTGGATCCTCTAGTGAAAGCCCAAAAGCTTCTGTTGAGGGTAATCAATAGAAGGCCACCACGATCTGATTCCAACATGCTTTTCCAAGAAAGTAAGGTGTTAGATATACGCCAGCTGTTTGTGAAACAGTTACTCATGTTCTTCCATCGAACCCTAGATAAAAGACCACGAACACAGAACTACAAGAGCATCCGCAGGCTTGAATTATGCCGTTCCCCGAGTTTATTCATCATTTGCCCAAAGATAATTAAATTTTATAGCACCCAAAATATGTAACCGTCTTGATGACGACAAAAAAATGAAAGTACCTATTTATTCAATAAAAAATAAAAAAATGGCTTCTTGACGATATAGGTCATTCAAGGACAGAGAATGATCTTCTGCAAATCATCTTTTAAAAATAATATACCTGCATAAATGCGATATAAGATAATAAACATGTATATATATATATATATATATATATATATATATATATATATATATATATATATATATATATATATATATATATATATATATATATATATATATATATATATATATATATATATATATATATATATATATATATATATATATATATATATATATATATATATATATATATATATATAAATTATTTTCAATAATATATAAAATTAGATTCATGAAAAGTTACTTATCTGGGGTCCTGGTGGACCAGAAACATTTTACCGATAGTTAATGTCCTCTTTAAATACTTAGGGCAGCAGCACCTGTTTCCGCAATTGATAACTTATGATGTTCTTAGTTATTGCTCACTGCAGCCGAATTATTGTATGCCCTTGGATGTAATAAGTATAGGAGGATGGTTTCTGTAACAGAAATGGATGTTAGTAACTTATTTTAGAAGAAATTATATGACTGAGAATATTTCGACACTAGTCGTATTCATCTCTATGAGAAATGTCATAGAGATGAGCAGTGAGCAATAACTAAGAACATCATAAGTTATCAATTGCGGAAACAGGTGCTGCTGCCCTAAGTATTTAAAGAGGACATTAACTATCGGTAAAATGTTTCTGGTCCACCAGGACCCCAGATAAGTAACTTTTCATGAATCTAATTTTATATATTATTGAAAATAATTTAAAAAAAATTACACCCTTAAAATATCAAAATATATATATATATATATATATATATATATATATATATATATATATATATATATATATATATATATATATATATATATATATATATATATATATATATATATATATATATATATATATATATATATATATATATATATATATATATATATATATATATATATATATATATATATATATATATATATATATATATATATATATATATATATATATATATATATATATATATATATATATATATATATATATATATATATATATATATATATATATATATATATATATATATATATATATATATATATATATATATATATATATATATATATATATATATATATATATATATATATATATATATATATATATATATATATATATATATATATATATATATATATATATATATATATATATATATATATATATATATATATATATATATATATATATATATATATATATATTTATATATATATATATATATATATATATATATATATATATATATATATATATATATATATATATATATATATATATATATATATATATATATATATATATATATATATATATATATATATATATATATATATATATATATATATATATATATATATATATATATATATATATATATATATATATATATATATTGTAATGAGTGCCGATTATTATAAAACTATGTTAATGAGGATTTTCGGATTAAAAAGAGAATTTTCATGAATACGCGAACAAAAAGATGAGGGTTTTCATTTTATGAGTGTCAGAACGACCTGGGCGCCAGTCCCGTATTCATTACTTGCTTCGGAACACTCAATACTGCACGTAAGGATCCCCGACGGCTAGGGTGTCCTACCACTGGGAAACAGTACGGATAGGAAGTGCCGGTAGCTACAGCCCTCAGGGGTGGTGAAACTAACCTATCCGCCTGTTAACGCGAGAGTACCTGCGTCGCAGGCAGCCGACCTTGAGTTTACGGGAAAGTCTATTTTGTGGGAGAAGTTAAGTTGTGGGCCAATTAAGAAATATTAAGTTTTTATATTTGGAATAAGTAATTTAATTGAAATGATTTAATTATGATGATTTTAATTGAGACAATCTAAGTTTCGGAACAATTTAACTAATGACCGTCGTGTCGGTCGTCTCGAAATGCTAATGTACCTTTAAAAGTGGTTATCGCAGGGTCTTTCTCCAATAGTTTAATATTAATCTAAGGCTAACGGGAATTAAGATGAATTAAACGTCGTCCCTTCCATAGGAATGAATATTTGATATTATGTATCGATTGCGAAAGTACCTCTTGCCGGAATCCTTCCGGGTATTCTGGAATGTTACCTTAAACCTTTAGAAATGAAAAGATAGTTTTCTGATTGAAGACTGTACAATATTTATTGAAAAGATATGTTACAATGTGAAGATCTGGCCGTAGGTTTATTCTTACAAGTCTTAATCAGATATAACGTTCGAATTTATATTTAGACGAGAGGGTTAACTGTGGTATCTTAAATGTGGTAATTTATTTATTCATAATAAAGAAGTATGCGAGCGAGTGGACATGGGACTTCAGGAAGATAGGATGGGCTGATGTGGGCGCGACCTCGCGGGTATTCTAATTTGTCCCTCGGCACCATGGACGATGGTCTCCTCTAATTGTGCGCTGAACTGGGTACAACGACCTAGCTTCGTCGACCTGTATTAAGGCTGAAGGCACGTACGCGTCGCGGTTATTAGAATCGTGGGAATTTTCCTATTATTCAACTTCCCGGTCGTGGCACGTTATCCTACTTTATATTATCAAGATTTAAGTATCCTTTAAAGAAATAAATTGAGTCTACGTATCGACAACGGCTCGGAGATTCAAACGGACGGTTGCCCTTCAAAACCCTAGAAAGGGGTAAGTACCGACGCGATAGAAGATCGCGCGGTAAGAATTTTTACTGGAAAATACACTGAATTAATGGGACTTGCCAGAGATATCCTTGAACGGTGTCCGCCGGGCTGCTTGGCTGATTTTCACTTTTAATTTATGTAGCTCTTAACGCGATACGGCTCTACTCTTTCAACGGTTTTTGTATTAATGGCGGGACCGGGCGATGGCCGTCCCGCCGACGTGCGCACTCCCCGCCGTCCAGAGAAGAAGAGAGATGAGTGGGGGGCTAGAAAGCGGTTTGCCGTTTCAAGTTATCGGCGGCCGATACGAGATGTGGCTTGCCAGCTGCGATATTAATTATTAATGCTTACGAAAATGTCCGATCCATATTTTGGACATTTTATGTAAAGCGTAGTCTTTACAATATATATATTGCAACGAAACCGCTCTATTATTGACGTTTATTCACGCGAATTTATACTAGGTTGATATTAATTAAGCAAAACAGCGTTTTGGTGGCCAATAAGAGATGTCTACCTATTATTAAGGGATAATGTAGCTACAAGGAGCATAGGGCGCCAGGCCACCGAGCGCTGGGCGGTTCGTTGGTTGTGCAAGCAGATCCTGTACCGGAAAACAGGCTTCTGCGCGGCGAATTTTACGGGAATACAGGGTAACCGCTTGAGAGGCTGGCTGCTCATTCAAGGAAGTTTGTCGGAGAAGGGTCGTGGGGAAACTCTCAGTGGGCGCGGCTCTGCGCGCTATTTAGAAGAGTGCGGTGTCCTGCGTGAAGTGAGACTCGCCTTGATGAGGCGTCCGGTATAGGGAAAGGGAAGAGTTTAAAATCTGGTGAAATTCTGCGTTCTATATATCGAGATGCAACTATATTTTTTTTACTTTATTTCTGGCTCGTAATCTGTTTCTGCGCTCGGTCGGCGACGGCCAAACAAAAATCGGCGGGACCGTGACCAGCGCCCTCTCTGCGGGTGATCCGGCTACTACGGTGTACTATGCTCCGCTCCACGACCGACAGATGGCGCTTTGCGGGAACGACGTCGGCCAAGAAAATGACTAATCGATGTTATTAAAAATAAAATACGGAATTATATGGAACGGGAATATACCTCAAAGGAAGTTAGGAGAATTAAATAAAAATTCGGGATATCAAATAAATGAGAAAATCAATAATTGTAAATTAAATAAAGGATAGATAACGGGAGTATCGGGGTGAGAATACAAAGGGAGCCGATGGTGGGAAAACTACTGATTAGAGGGATATATTTGTATTGGAAATGGGTGAGGAATATGCCTCAGATGGAAACGGCAAATTGTAACTGACAAACTAGTTAAGGAAGGAAGATGGAATATATTTAGGTAAGGTAACTAGAGGGAGAAGGTATATGAACGGAAGAGGATAATTAAATATATATTTCTTTTCTTTTACTTTGTGTGGCCCCTTTTTACCCCTTTTCCCTTCATAAGAAAAAAAAATGAAATTATAACTCAATGTTAAAGTGATTTAAAATATGCGCTTTATTTTTTACGACATAGGAAAGGTAAAATCAAGAAAAGTATTGAAACGAATATTCATAATTATATTTTACAGTCTTGTTTTACGAAAGAGGAAAGGTAAATCGAGACAAGATATTTAAACAATATTTAAGGTTGTATTTCACAGTTTTATTTTTACGAATGACGAAATGTAGATCAAGATGAAAATGTTTAAAACAATAATTAAAATTATATTTTACAGTTTATTTCACGAACGAGGACATGTAAATCAAGATGGAAATGTTTAAAACATTAATTAAAAAAACATTATATTTTACAGTTTCATTTGCGAAAGAGGAAATGTATATCAAGATGAAAAGTATATCAAGATGAAAATGTTTAAAACAATATTAAAATTATATTTTACAGTTTCCTTTTATGGAAGAGGAAATGTAAATCAAGATAAAAGTGTTTAAAACAATAATTAAAATTATATTTTACAGTTTCCTTTTATGAAAAGAGGAAATGTAACTCAATATGAAAATGTTTAAAATAATAATTAAAATTATATTTTACAGTTTCCTTTTATGGAAGAGGGAATTTAGATCAAGATAAAAAAATATTTAATAACGATATTTAGAATTATATTTTACAATTTTATTTTACGACCTTTCACCCCAGCGGGTTATGACCATTATTTCTAATCTCGCTCTTTTATGGCGAATATTAGTATTAAATATTTATGGTACTGAATGGATCTGGATTTCTTGTTCTTTAGAAATTACGATTGCTTAATACTATTATCGCACCGTACTTATCGCACCAACCTTACCGGAACTCGGGAGAATTTCTAGAAGTTTTATTTGGGTAAGATATAAAGAATTTTGGGGATACCTATTTTAGCGTATTAGGAAATCACACCATTGTAACAAATAAGGTACTTATTAATTAATTTTTTTATATGCGAGGTAGGTCACGTTCCTTCCGAAAGACCCCTAGCCAAACTCCGTCTACCTTGCGTCCGGTTTGTATAGCCGGTTTTATATATAGAATTTAATTATTTTTTAAAACAGAGAAAATAGAGAAAGTGGAAGAGCCAAGAACAGAAAATATGCAAAAAATGTGTGAGCCCCAACCGGGTTGTGTCGCGCTACCTCTCTTGAATAATGAATAAAATGTATTGACTATTTTTTCTAGACAATTAAATACTTATATGACCCTACGGCCTGCCAAATTTACAAACGAATACCACAGTATTCCGATATAAATGACGAGAACTAATTATATAAAGAAAATGAACATGATATATGCTATGAGAATAATTCCCAAAAAGAACTAAAGAAAAAAAATGAAATCCTATAAATTAACCAAAGAAAGAAGAAGAACCAACATTAAAAAAAAACCAGTCCCCGAACCGACGGTGCGTTTCTGTAATGACGGAAAAACACCTTATAGTTTCTGGAGACATGAGCTAAGTATCCTCTATATATAATTAAATTCCTACCTTGGAAATCTGAGCACTGAATCTAACACCTTTAAAATTCTTTTTAATCCGCAAAAACTAGAGTGACTCGAAGTAGGGTTTTCTTCTATCTGCGGTGGCGGCCCGAGGCGTGACCGCCCCGGACCGCCTTCCACCCAAAAAGTGATGACCGGCACGTATATTTCTTTGTCCGGCTCGCAACTATCGGATACGATTTCTACCTACCTATTGGCCTTCTAGAATGTTCCAAAATGAATTAGTGCGTAGAGCGCGTCTGAATTTATTTATAGAGAGCGTTTGGCACTCATTGTTTGATTTTAATTATTTTAACTTTTATTTATTTATGTTTAATATTATCTATTGCTTATGAGAGGAAAGGACACATCGTAGATGGTTGCAACACAGGGTGTTGCAATATATATATATATATATATATATATATATATATATATATATATATATATATATATATATATATATATATATATATATATATATATATATATATATATATATATATATATATATATATATATATATATACAGACTGTATAGTTCATAAGCGCGGAAAATTTAACCACGTTTAATGACCATGATATAGATCACAAATTTATTATAATTTTTGAATTTTGAAATTTGATCAAAATTATCTAAAATTATCTAAAATTAATCATCGTTGTATGTATCCATACCTTTATCAATATGAATGAATTCATTCATACCGGTAGGCTATTCACGCGGTTTTGCCAGTAAGTAATATGTAAAGCATGTTAACTAGGTTTGTTTTATTTTTTAAATTTTAAAATGTTTTTTATTATGGTTTTTTTATGGTATTTATGGTTTTGATTGTTTTAATATGTCGCTTATTTATTGAGTTCGCCAAAAGATTATTTCAGTATCGAAATCAGCGTGGTGAATACATCCGGTTTTCGGTGAGTTTCCTAATAAGAAAAAAACGCTTTTCCATGCCAACCCAAGAGGTAAACGTTTAGAGCTCGCATTTTTTAAAGAGGTATCCCCTTAATCATAACAAAAAAAGATGGCATTGCTATGATTACATAATCAAAGCAAAGTCATTCTTTTGACGTTATAATCAAAGGCCTTGTCCTCCATATAATACATACAAAATTAATAAAATTAAATCAGTAAAATATTTTTTAATACCTAATAATTAATAAAATAATTAATAAATAAATAAAATAAAATTAAAAATAATGAAATAAAATATTAAAAAATGCGGCACATTGAAATGTCTCGCGACTTGTCGAATGCTTAAAGTAGGATTTCTTCTGACGTATAACAATATCCTTTCTTCGACGCGAATTCCGTGGACTTCAGGAAAATTATTAGCCTCTCTAGTATATGGAACAATTGGATGTTTTCTCTGATTCGCTGAAAAGCAGAGTAGATAACTACGCCATTTCTAGGATGTCGACGAAATGGATATTTTTGACGATAAAGACGTAAAGCTTGTTCCGCGTTGCCATCGCATAGGCCATATACAAAAACCATATCCGCGTATTCTATAGAAGTAAACACAGCTGGTCTTGGCATTCTTGTAATAATTGAACGATAGAGAGAGACAGAGACAGAAAAAGAGAGAGAGAGAGAGAAATAATAGATAAAAACAAACAAACAATAATAGATAATAGATAAACGAACCTTTAAAATGTACAGCAATTTTGAAAAACACAGATAACTCACAATTTATCAATAAAATACACAAGTACTGTTTCATTGAAATTATACGAGACGCCGACACAGACCTGGCATCACTGAATAAAGACTGGCCATTTTGGTTTTGTAAACAAGTCATCGTGACTCGCATGCTGTCTCGTTCTTGCTTTTGCAGGGCTGTCACTTTGTAAACCACCATATTTTTAGCTGCGTAAATCATCTCGGACTATACTGGATGAAAAGATGCCATGGAATGAGCATGTCAAGTCAAAACTGTCATCAGCCTGCTATACTCTATTACGCATCATGAGTTGTATGGTAGTTGAACCTCACCCGCGCTATGTTATTCTTCTATGGAATACTGCAGCGCACATCAACGGTGTACTCACTCTCCAAAAAAAGACATACGTGCGATAGTAGGTTTTGGTCCACGGCATTCATGTCGTGAAGACTTCCAAAAGCTAGGGATATTGACTTTATATGCGATTTTTGCTCAAGAAACTCTTTGCAAATTCTTTTGCATTAAGAGCTCGGCAACATCTCACGAGGAAGTACATCGGCATGTCACCAGGAAGAAATCCCATTACCTTTAACCGATTATACCACGTACGGCCAAGTTTCAGGCGACTAGCCTTAAACTATTTAACAAATTGCCCAAACAAACGACCCCTTGAGCGTTGACGTTTGAATTGTAGTGTCTCTTAGAGAACGTGAAGAAGAAGAAGAATACATCACAATAAAATGATAGCGTTTCAGAAAAACGACGATTACTCCGATACTGCCATACGAATCGTATAAAGAAGGCCTTTTTTATGTTCCTATGGAAATTTACTATTAGATAATTGTAACGTCGTTTTGTAAAGCAATACGCATTATTCAGAATTATCTGTCAAATTTGCGGTACAGAAATTTAACTGCCTTGTCCAACATTTCTTTGCTTTTTCAGGAAATACAAGTAGATACCTCTATATTCAATTGTTTAATATAACTATAGGTAGGTAACCTTAAATTCACGTCTGTAAAATTACGTAAATTCACGAAATGCGCAAAATTTCGTGTACCTACCTGTAAACATTTTATGTCGTAAAACAATTAGATAATTCACGCGGTAAATTCGTTTTAAACCTTTTTATAATGTCAATCAACCGGGATAGTCTTCGATTTCATAATAAGATAATAATGAATAAATATTAAAATAGCACATTACAAAAAATAGCATAGCCCTGAATGCGCGCGGGGCTGAGGGGAGAGGATGGCGGCCCGCAAGAAGCAGGTAAAAATAATTTTCCATTGTAATCTATTTATAAACATGCGACTCGCAACACTCGCACAGAAGTAGTTGACCTTCAGCGCTCGTGGCTCCTGACTAGAGATGTGTCAATCCTGATTGATCGAGTTTTTTTGATTCGATCGATCGAGTCACAGTGCGAGTCAATTTATTTATTTATTTTATTTATTTATATAAGTAATGCAAATATTAAAAATAACAGTAAACAATTTCAGCATAGGAATTATGCATAGAAATACTTTCAAAATTGAATCAAAAGCAGAAAAAAGAATACATTGCATAGTCTAGTGGCAACGTCACCTAACTAGGCCGGGACCTGTTCTAAGGTAAACATTTATTTTTGAATGTGCTTGCACAAATACCGTGTTTATAAGAATGGCATATACATATTCCATGTATGCATAAAATAATGGAATTGCAAAACAATATTAAAAATGACTAAATACTTAAACTAAATAATTAAATTAAAGTTAGAAGTGGAAAATTAAAATGACAGCAAATAAATTCAAATCAGAAAAAAACAAAACAATTTAAAATAGTAAAAATTAGAATAAGAATTTAAACAAAATAGTCCTGCATTTTACTTATAACTAAGATAAAATATGAAATCGAAGACTATCGCGGTTGTTTGACATTATAAATAGGATAGAAAACGAATTTACCGCGTGAAATTTGTAGGACCCGACGTTTCGGTGACGTTGCAGCCGCCGTTGTCTAGGGCAGTCTACCCTAGACAACGGCGGCTTCAACGTCACCGAAACGTCGGGTCCTACAAATTTCACGCGGTAAATTCGTTTTCTATCCTATTTATAAGATAAAATAGTGTTAAAACTAAACAAATTATCTCTTAATATACGTTAAAACATAATAACAATAATAATAATAATAATAAATAAATTAATAATAATATTATAATAATACAATATGTATAAGATTCAAAATATTCAAATGTCCGGGTTAGATTATAATGTCCAGTATTTTAAAAATTCTTTGTCTTCCCTCTTTTACAAGCCAGTTTCTTAGCAGCCTTTTAAAGTAGGTCTTATTTTGTGCTGATTTTATGTCGCCAGGAAGAGCATTGAAAAACCTTGGGGCAATAAATGTATAGGTTCGCTGACCAAAAGTAAATTAACCTTCTGGGTACTATCATATTATTATCTTCGGAAAACCTCCTTGATAGGGTATTTTGAGAAAAATACCCTATCAACGTTTATTTTCCATATTGATAATTAGCAACATTTGTAAACTTTTCAATATAACGGAATTATGATAGCCGACATTCTAATTCTTATTTAATTTAGTATACATCTATTTATGTTTAAAAAATACGAAGGCATATTGCCGGATTGACAATAAAATTATTATACGTTGATTATTCTACATAGAATTTGCATTTCTATTTTAATATATTATTCTCTCTTACTATTTAATGACATTAGTATATTTTGATTATTTGTAAGTAGGTAATATTACAGCCATGACAACTATCATGATAGTTACGTTTTTAATAATTAAATTTTAAGCATTTAATTTTGTGACGCATCCAAGTGTAGGAATGCCTATCTACTGGAGTAGTTGATTGTATTGTATTATATTATACACAACTAGGGAGGTACCTACTTAAGTTTAGTGTATGTGTTTTTATCTTAAATCGTTTTGATACAATGTAACGCCGTGGAGTGGTGGCGTAACAGGACCTTTTTGTAACCACATTTGATGCATTCTTTAAACATAAACCAGACGAAATCATGTCTAATTTAACAAAGAAGAAAAGTTACATATGGAAGCACTTTGATGCTCTCGACGATAAAGTCGCTAAATGCCACAACTGTAGCAATAAAATAAGTTATGCTGGCGGCGAACTGGAAATCTAAACAGACACATGAAAACCAAGCATGGATCGATTCCAGTGGAAACTTACAGAGCGACCACGAAATCAAACAAGACCACCGAATCAAACAACCGACATGGATTTACTACAGCAAATAATATTTCTAGCACGTTGCCGACTACGATAATTAATACACTGTCTCAAGAGACAGTACTGGTACCGCTTCCATCATAACTACAAGATCAGCGACTCACTCAACAATCCAGCATAACAAATTATTTCTACGTATACGTTGCGAAGCAGGAAACATATTTAGTCGAACCTAATTCCGAAACGATCAATTATTGATCGATCGAGTCGTCGATTCGATCGCCATGCAACGGGCGATCATGTCACAACACTACTTCTGACGGTGTGCGATGTTTACCTATCGATTCATGAGAGAGAAGGAGATGCAAGATTTACGATGCCATAGTCCGGCCGCCCTTTGTAAAATATATTTACAAATAATGATTTTAGTCCTCTTAAAATGAAGCAAACAAATTAAGTAAAAAAACCTGTTATTTAAGTAAAGCCTGTTATTTTACAGATTTTAGTATGTGATTAAATTAACTCGTAATAGTATAAGTACCAGAAATAAGATTCCAAAATGGCGATTTCTACTCGGAAGATTAGCCTCGCTCAGACAACCTTCTGGTATTGATCACGACAATGTGCGTTTGATAGTGGAAAAATCCATCTATTAGACTATTGAACATTAAAGGCGTAATTATTATGTATTGAAATCTGCCCCGGGATTCTGAAAAGGCGATACGATACGTCAACGAAATACGACATTGCATTGATACGTCAACGAGACTCGACACAACATCGTCCTCGATCCGATGACTTGACTGATTCTGTTCTAGAATCGCCAGCTAATCTCGGAACTCGATACTACCCATGTGATTCCCATCCCGATATCGTGTTTTGATTGGCCGGGGTCGGCCGTTTAGCAGTGAGCGGCGTATACTGAATTCGGACCGGCCTCTGATAGTGCTTAGTGCTTTGAGCTAAGGAAAATTCCGATCGCAAATTCAGCGAATTTCATTCGATCTTGGGTGGGAATGGTCGGTAATCATTGCTGAATGGGGATTTTTACTGCCATTTCTCAGCTATCTCCTAGAGCAACGACATGCAGACGACACCTAATGTGCTGATGTCTGTCCTTACCTTACTTCTGACGGTTGAAGGACTATCAAATCGCTTCCAGAATTGCAAATATTTTCGAGTGACGACAATCTAGTATTGTATCGTCGCTTCAGAATCCCGGGGATGTCTACCAATAATATTAAAATAATAAAAGCCATGATTTAAAAACCCGTTTGTTACTATATTACTGTTTTATTTTAGATTTGTTTTTAGATATTTTAGATTTAACCCTTCGAGTAGCGGCATAATTTCATGGCAGACCACGGCAATTTATTGGAATTTCTTGCAATATCGCCGCGCTCGACAAAAAGTACTATAACTATGGAACTACTATAGCAATCATAAAAAGAACAACTGCACAATGATTGCATTGAAATTTCGTATATAGAATATTGAAATGTCATTCCGTAAAACAATTAGATAATTATGAATATGAGAAAGTCGTAAAAGCGAAAAAAACTTGGCATTTCTAACTTGTACTTGTCTTACGGATAAATACGAAACCCTATTTAGAAATTGTAAATACTATCGTTATCTTTATTAGATTCTCTATCAAAGGTAAAATTTCTTTTTGCTTCTTTACATACAAAAATATTTAGATATTAGCTCATAAAAACCAATAAAATAATATTAATGCGCGCTTCGGGAGTAAGCCGCCAATATTGGTCGTTACTAGTCAATGGTGTTCTGATGTGCAACCAAATTTGGTCGTTACGTAGCCGAAGGGACAAGTCTATATTTTACCATATAGACTTGTTTGAAATTGCTATCTATTGGGCTACTGAACATAAAAAGAAGATGTTTGAAACTATGAGTGCCATCTACACGTCGCATTTCATAGTAAAATACTAGCTGCCGAAACGCAGTATGGCATTGAGCAATCTAATACCCTATATCAGGGGTCGGCCAGTAATTTCAAGTGGGGTCCTAATACCGTTAATTTTTTTTATCGAGGTCCAGAAAAAAAACTCATAATAATTACTAATTTTCTAAAATTTGCAATATTTTAAAAAAGGGAACAATTTGCTGGGTTTTTATTTAAGACTTTGCGTATTTCCGACGATAATAATCATTCAATTGCATAGATAGGTAAGTTATTTAACAATATTTGGCGATTCAAGTTTCAACCTTCCGTGTTCCGGATCCAGACCGGGTCCGCCTGTTGCCGACAGAGGCCCTATAATATAAAGTTCTCCCTGTGGCCCGGCCTAAGGAACTTAAGGAACAAATTATTGGCCGGAAACTTAATAGTGGTTACGTTTTGGACTAACAAATATTCTCACAATGGTAACTTTACCAAGATATTACCATGTAAAACTATTCATCTACTAAACCAGTCATTGAGTACAGAAATATATGCAAGTATCTCGAAAACAACACAGAAAAAATCAGCAGCACGGATAGTGGCGCAGATCAGTGTCACAAATCAGTACGGAAAGTGGAGTGACTTTTGTCACTGTAAAATTGTGTATCAAGTGCTGAAATCAGACGTTTAATTCTCAGACGGAACGTCAAAATCAGTGCGTATGACATTTTTTTAATCTGTTAAACGGGGGTGTCTCTTTTTAATTGCGCAACATCCAATGGGAGCGCACTTTTTCGTATAGTCTTGTTATTACATGTCATTTGCCAGCAACTTGCCCTTGATGGGCGGCATGGTTAATCTAAGAGAAAAAATATGATGCAGTACTTGACATAATGTTTGTATTGACATCATCAGTAGTTGACATCCATGTCAAATATTGCTTCTAGTAACAGCAATGAAACATAAAATATCGCAAATTTGAAGTTTCCAACGCTATTTCCTTTTAGATTTAGCATTAAAATGACCAATTTTAGTAGTGTGTTTTTTTTTAATAGGCGAGGTAGCAATACTTAGATGGCAATTTAAGAAGAAGAATCATACAATGGGCTCCCGATCTGCGCGTAAGTGAGTGATCAGCTGTGATGTTACGCGAATGTCAGCTGACGTTACGACCTCGAATGAACTCGATTAGGGTAGAGACATACTTAGTTTTAGAAAATCTCAAAATATTTATATCTACAAAACGACACGGCAAGTTTTATTCAAACTCTTAGGAATTAGTTCTTATAATGGCCACTTCAAGTGGTTAAATTTTCCGCGCTTATGAACTATACAGTCTGTATATATATATATATATATATATATATATATATTATATATATATATATATATATATATATATATATATATATATATATATATATATATATATATATATATCTATATATATATATATATATATATATATATATATATATATATATATATATATATATATATATATATATATATATATATATATATATATATATATATATATATATATATATATATATATATATATATATATATATATATATATATATATATATATATATATATATATATATATATATATATATATATATATATATATATATATATATATATATATATATATATATATATATATATATATATATATATATATATATATATATATTGCAACACCCTGTGTTGCAACCATCTACGATGTGTCCTTTCCTCTCATAAGCAATAGATAATATTAAGAGACGATTGATTGTGATTTTTTTCATTGTTTTTGCTTAAATTTGTCTTTAATAAAGACATTTTATTTTGGTTTGCAAAAGGGTACGCTTTGTTTTTGAGATGTGGATGAAGGGTGATCGTTCGCTAGCGATAAAGGGATCCCATTAAACCTACAGTGTACCGTCGAAAGTGGTACTCATCCAAGAATACATCTCGTTTAAACAATAAGCATTTCCCAGTCCAGTCCGGGAAAACCTTCCAGCTATGTAAGTGGCTTTTATTATTTTTATTTTTTCATCAAAGTGTCATCCTTTAAACGAACTCTTTAAAAAAAGATTTTACAAAAAACCAATCAAATATTAACAATATTATACAATTTTATCTTATGTTTTGAACTCTTGTAAATATCATATAGCCTTAAGTATAAACTTCTCGACCAGAAATTACGATTTATATCTTATTTCATGGGAACGAGCAAATGAAGTATTTTATTTTTATTTTCATTTAATAGCTGGCTGATAGCGAGCCCAGCAATCGTATATCGTCCCTTTAAAGAGTGGATATATTCGAATTTCAAATCGAATTTTCGAAATGTCATTCCGCATTTAAGAGACGATTGATTGTGATTTTTTTCATTGTTTTTGCTTAAATTTGTCTTTAATAAAGACATTTTATTTTGGTTTGCAAAAGGATACGCTTTGTTTTTGAGATGTGGATGAAGGGTGATCGTTCGCTAGCGATAAAGGGATCCCATTAAACCTACAGTGTACCGTCGAAAGTGGTACTCATCCAAGAATACATCTCGTTTAAACAATAAGCATTTCCCAGTCCAGTCCGGGAAAACCTTCCAGCTATGTAAGTGGCTTTTATTATTTTTATTTTTTCATTAAAAGTGTCATCCTTTAAACGAACTCTTTAAAAATATATATATATATATATATATATATATATATATATATATATATATATATATATATATATATATATATATATATATATATATATATATATATATATATATATATATATATATATATATATATATATATATATATATATATATATATATATATATATATATATATATATATTATATATATATATATAGATATATATATATATATATATATATATATATATATATATATATATATATATATATATATATATATATATATATATATATATATATATATATATATATATATATATATATATATATATATATATATATATATATATATATATATATATATATATATATATATATATATATATATATATATATATATATATATATATATATATATATATATATATATATATATATATATATATATATATATATATATATATATATCTATATATATATATATATATATATATATATATATATATATATATATATATATATATAGATATATATATATATATATCTATATATATATATATATAGATAGTCGTGCACATCCGTAAGTATATCTCATTCAAACATAAGCATTTCCCAATACAAGCTGGGATTTCCTTCGCTACTTTTTAAGTAGCTTTTACTAATTTTATTTTAAATAAAAACATCATCCTATAAACGGATTTCTTTACAAACCTTATCAAATATATATATATATATATATATATATATATATATATATATATATATATATATATATATATATATATATATATATATATATATATATATATATATATATATATATATATATATATATATATATATATATATATATATATATATATATATATATATATATATATATATATATATATATATATATATATATATATATATATATATATATATATATATATATATATATATATATATATATATATATATATATATATATATATATATATATATATATATATATATATATATATATATATATATATATATATATATATATATATATATATATATATATATATATATATATATATATATATATATATATATATATATATATATATATATATATATATATATATATATATATATATATATATATATATATATATATATATATATATATATATATATATATATATATATATATATATATATATATATATATATATATATATATATATATATATATATATATATATATATATTTGAATGTGTATCTATGAATATATTTATATATGTATCCATATATGTGTATATATGTGTATATATATATCTACAAATATTTTTATATATGTGTGTATTTAAGTATATGTATCTATATATGTGTATATGTATGTGCATGAGTACATACGTCAGTTATGCTTCTCCACCCAAGTCTGAAAATCGTATGCCCAGATACAGGCTATATTCGGCCTAGTTATGCATGCGCTAAGCATGGTCCTGTGAATGTGGGTCGTCGTTTACTTCGCACCATTACTTGGTATGACCATTTTATGAATTCTGCATGTTATGTTTAAAATAAATAAATACATCAAATAATAAACCAATCATAACTTTAATTTAAAAAACTATTATAGATTCTTTATTATACGGGAATAACGATCAAAGACAACTTTCGAAATTTTTAGCAATTCTATTTATAAGATTTACTTACGAAATTAAATGTATCTGTAATCTGTATACAAAATATACTCTATTAAAATATATTCTATTTAAATTACATATAAGAAAAAATAAGAAGAATATTTGTTTCTAAAAAAATTCCATTTTACTTAAATTAAACCTAAGAAAAAAAGCGAAAACATGGAGAACTCATTGCCTTGGTCACGATTTGCCTTGATCAGGCTTGATCAGGATCAAGCCTTTATCAGGATTTTCCAACACAGTTCCTCCTCAGCGCCAAACCGAGGGTCATAGAGGTACCCCACCTCTGGATCTAACGAGGACGAATGATCAATGTCCACCTTCACTGCGTGGACCTTGATCGTTGCTTTCCGTCACATGTTTTATTCTCCCTTTATTTAAAGGCAGCTTTTTTCGAAAATCGATTCATGCTTCGATTCTTTTGAGAACATGCCTTAAGATGGCATTAGTATCCCATTTTCACAAAAAAAATATATTGATGGTTCTTTCCCGTAACCCTTTATATTTCTAACGCCCACATTGTAAAGGAAATGCTGCATACTACCATAATGTTAAACTCTTTTTTTTATTTTTAGGAACGGAAAGCTGACGTAAGACCAACAGTCGACGTAAATGCTATGCTGTTAAAAATTCAAGATCTTTCTGAGAGGGTAAAGATAGAAATATTGATTTCCGTCTACAGATAATTAATACATAGCCATTATTTTTATTTTTAGTTTGCTGTAGCCGATAGGTATAAGCCAAACTTCGCCGAAGTTATCAAGCCAAACTTCACCAATTCTATCTTTGAAAATGGGATAAATATGATGGACGAGATTCGCGTGAATTTTCTGAGAGGCCGAATCCAGTCTTTAGTCTATAATATTAACAGAACTGTTACACACGGACTGGGAACTTCTTTGCAATACAAGGAGAAGGCCGATGAAATTACTGCTGAATACCGTAGGCAGACGGAGGCCACAATCGAAAGGGAGAACAATAATGCGTTAGGGCGTATTGCCGGCATGGCAAGAGGATCGAAAATAATCAAACTTATTCCGTGCGTTATTGTGAGTAGCTTTTTATTTTTCGTTAGATTTCAACAATTTGGTTGTATTTTACTTGTATTCCGTTTCTTTTTCGTTACTAATTCAAGAGGTAACAGAATAGAGAACGTGAGTGCGAAGGCGGGCTGTAAGTGAATGCGTTCACCGAATAGAAATAGATAGGGGCATGTGGGGCCTTCCTCTATCCTTGTCTAGTTGCGTATGCGCGTTTATCCATAGCATAGCAGACTATGGCGTCGAAACGTTGCCATAGTGATATATACGAGTTGCCATAGTGATATATGTACGTGTCTCCGTGCACGCGCCACTAGACAAAGATGGAGGGTGTACTATATGCTGCTGTCTCTTTCTATTTGGCTGACGCATTCTCAGGCTGGTCACGGGGTCTAGTAGTTATATATCAATGCTAAAAAGTGAATGAAGTGAAATTAGTTGAAGTGAATGAACGACCCCTTGATGATGAAGTTGACAAAACGTGATGTTTTTAAGCAACTTTTTAACCCCACCCTCCCCTTGGTAATATGTGGTGAGGTTTAGACTACCCCCCCCCCTCCTCCTCTACCCAAAATCACGTGTATTTTTTGGTAAAAAATATCCTAAAAAATCGGTTGTGTCACCCCAAGACTTTCCTGACTAGTATCCGGGGAGGTGCGAAAAAACAGCGACATTTTTTACTCTAGTACCCCAAATTTGTATGGCAGGTACCCCAAACGTTGGTCGTAAGTACCCCAAAAACTAATAGGTTCTTCCGATGGTTAACAGAAGCTTCTATGCCAAATTTTAACTTAGACAGATTAAGCGTCTGGGCGCTATCGCGGAAACAATTTTTTCGCCGGGAACCCCAAATTTGTATGGGAGGTACCACAACCGTAGGGCGTAGGGACTCCAAAAACTAATGGGTTCCTCCGACGGTTAACAGAAGCTTATATACCAAATTTCAGCTCAATCCGATTAAGCGTCTGGGCGCTATCGTGGAAGAATACATACATACAGACATACAGACATACAGACATACATACAGACAGAGATCGGTCTGGAAATAGTCTCAATCGTCTCAGGGAGTCTCAAAATATATATTCCCATCTTCATCTCAAAATTTTTTTTTAGCGCGATCACAATACTTTCCTTTCCGATAGGTCGTCAGGAAAGTAAAAGCTCAGAAAGCTCCGTCTCAAATAGCGTTATTAACAGCGATAGCAATATAGCGGTTGCTTTACAAAATATCTCAGATTTTTAAAATAAACTTGACAGATTTGACATCTAGCAAGTTAAATAATGATACAATAGTCAAAAATAGTCATCCGGGTACATTAGAAAATACGCTCGATATACATAATGGTCGCCCGGTAGACATATCGAAGCTGCGGCTATCCTACGATGGGAAGAGCTGCGTTTTCGAATTTTTGGAAAGAGTCGAGGAGCTTGCTGCCAGCCGTAGCATATCGGAGAGCGCTCTTCTTAGAGGTCTTCCAGAGTTACTCAGCGGTAACGCGCTGCAATTCTATCGCCAGACTAAAGGGTTCGTTCATTCCTGGTACGAGTTTCGACAGATCCTGAAAGACAAATATCAGCCTGAGGATTGTCAGTTTAGGTTATCTAAGGAAATTTATGTTAGAACTCAAGGGAAACAAGACACGGTATCCGATTATTTGGCCAATGTCTGAGGGACAAAAGTTAGACATACTTTTGAGGAACGTCCGTCCAGTTTATTCGAACCAGCTAGGTCTATTAGAACCTATACATAAGTTCTGTACATAAGTTGTACATACGTTGATTCTGTATATAAGTTGCAGACATTTTGTGAGCGCCTGGAAAGAAATCATTCGCGATCCAAATTCTTTTCAGAAACTCCGGTGGATTTCTTATCAACCTCACCACGGCCGGATGTCAGTGTGGATCGTCCGAATGTTTCCATAGGTAAGGAAATACCTGGAAACAGTAAAAAAGGTCAGCAACATCCACGCATTTGTGTAGTTCGTACATTTGGTCAAAGAACATCCACGCATTTGTGTAGTTCGTACATTTGGTCAAAGACGACCTTGTCTGAGGTGCAATACGACAGATCATCCAGGTTTCCGTTGCCCTCACAGTAAATAAATCCTGTATTTTCGGTGCTAAAATACTTAGGACATGTGGGTGACCGTTTCGGGCTGAGGGTTGATCCAGCGAAGGTATCAGCAATAACATCATTCCCGCAACCTAAGTCTAAAAAGGAAGTTCGGAGGATCCTGGGAATGGCCTCATGGTATCGACGGTTCATAGAAGGATTTGCAACGAAGGCCGTCCCTTTAAACAAATTAACGTCGACAAAAGCGGGGTCTCCGAAATTCGCTTGGAGCCAAGAGGCGGAGGACGCATTTAATAGCTTCAAAGCAGCGATATCCTCGGCACCCGTCTTGTCGTGTCCCAATTATGAATTACCTTTTCGCGTATATACGGACGCATCCGCATACGGAAGAGGAGGTGTTTTAACACAGGGCGAAGGAGAAGAGGAAAAACCAGTAGCGTTTACTAGTCGAACATTAACGGCAGTTGAGAGAATTTTTTCGGCTACGGAAAGCGAAAGTCTCGCCGTTTTACATGCAGTAGAGCACTGGCGTTGCTATTTAGATACTGGAAAGGAGTTTGAAGTTCACACTGATCACGCGGCACTCCGGTGGTTCCTGACACTGGAATCGCCCTCAGGTCGGCTGGCGAGATGGGGTATACGCATGGCTCCTTATAACTTGCGGGTAATCCACCGCAAGGGCAGTGAGCAGATTGTACCAGATGCTTTGTCGTGAGTTCCCCTCGAAACCAAGGACAACTGGTATAAACAACAATTCAACGGTGTCCTTAACAATCCACAAGCGTTTAATAACCTGTCGATAGTAAACGGCAAATTATACCGATGTAGTAGAGCAGACGAAGAAATTGACCCCGAATTTCAATGGAAGGAGGTCGTAATTCTAGAGGATCAAGAGAGGCTGATGAAAAAATACCACGACCAGCCTACGGCAGGTCACTCGGGTATCTATAAAACCTACCACAGGCTTAGGCAACACTACTACTGGCCGGCTCTGTACCAGTCGGTAGTAAAATCTATTGCAAAGTGCGACACATGTATGTCAACAAAGCACGGCACCGGACCACCCATAGGCCAAATGAATACACCTAAGAAGTGCAGCCGCTCCTTTGAATACATCGCTTGGGATGTCCACGGCCCACTCCCTAAGACTAAAAACAGGCACCGGTATATACTGTTGGTGACCTGATGCTTTAGTAAATATAGCATAATAATACATCTGAAGGAAGCTTCGCCAGCCTGCCTATTCCTAATCCACGGCATACATAGGGTTATCCTGTCCGATAATGGAAAACCCTTCGTATCCAAAGAAATGAAGAAGTTCCTAAACGAATACAATATTCCATGTATATTCACAACACCTTATTATACGCCTCAAATAAATACAGTCGAACGGTACAACCGAACTCTTAATACAATGCTATCGGCATACGTTGAAAAAAACCACAAGTCATGGGATGCACACTTATCAGTATGCGATAAATTAAGCGAGGTCGGAATCCAGCGGGTTTAGCCCAAACTTTCTCGTGCACGGCCGTGAATTAGTGTCGTCTGGCGAAATTTATACGTCAATGACAGCAGCCGTAACACGTCCTTTTATCACCGGATCTAGATGACAGGATGAATCGTGTAGGGCATCTGGAAAAAATATTCAAGGTGGTAAAGAATAATTTACAAAGGCGACACGATAAAAATAAGCGGTTGTACGACAAAGGCCGACATAATACCACCATAGAAGTGGGTGATGTTATTTGGAAGAAAACCAGATTTTTGTCTGACAAGGGAAAAGGATTCTCGAGGAAACTGGCCCCAAATTATGAACGGTTTCGTATTCACGAAAAATTATCTGATACGGTATTTAAACTAGAGTCGATGAATGGAATATTATTGCCAGGAACGTATCTCTGCAAAGATTTTAAAATCCAAGCAAAGGCTCCTTATAATCCGAAGGATAATAAAAGGATCGCCGAGAGAGAATAGTATCATATTAACAAATTGGTCACAGAACACTTGTTCGCATTAAAATACTCGACGATAGATTAGGCCATGTGGAGTAAAAACTCGTTCGTTTTTGGTCAAATAGGGCCTTTAAATTAAATACAAACCTTGATCACATATTTTAAGTATTATCAAATATTGAGGGTTAATAAATATAATAATAATAATAACAATAAAATAGTAAAAACACAAGATAAATACCTGCGAGATGCGGATGCACCCACCAGGAGTGCAGTACGCGAGCCAAGAAGTTAAAAGTACAGCGTGAACTCAGTTCAGTGATTAAGCTTCTGAAATGAAAAACAAGTGTGAAATTGCTGCAGTGATTCTGTGTAATCGTTTAGAAAACCCAGAATCGTGACAGGACTGGTGCGGCAGATAGCCGTTCTTAGAAGGATGCATGTGGACGGATGCAAGGGAAGCACGAACGAGAAGAGTGAATGGTTTATTTCTGGTAATGTAGCACTACGGACAGGGGGAATTGACTGGGCTGTGAGAGGCGGGGGGGGAATCACTGTCGGAAGGAGATGGTCACGTATTCTTATACCCAAATACTCTTCGACCCAGTTAAGGGCGAAGGCCAGGCTCGTCTGTCATGACCATAAGTTCCCTCACATAGTATGTCCGTATATAAATTACGTGCGCGGAGCGCAAGAAAGCTTGAATTAAGAAAGAGTTCCGCTGGAACTAACGCGAGAATAAGTTAAAATACATTTAAAAAACATGGCAAAGTAAGGTTAAGTGAGTGAATATTTACAAAAAAATTCTCTCGAACCCGCATTTTTTTTCGGCGAGAAGGAGAGGCTGTAACGAAGCGCTCTTATCCCGATTGATCTAGGATCGCGTCGTTCTGGCATCAATGCAACAGTTTCCTGAATCGAGAGACTTTCTTCTTTTATTTTCATTCTTCTTCTTCTTTTTTCCTTTTGGCAATCCACCCAATGAGGGTGATTTCTGCCAGGTGGGTTTTATTTCTTTTTTAATTTGGGAACGTTGTTGTTACTAGGACAGCACTGAAACAAACAGACACAAAACATACAATAAAGGAAACAGTAGAAACTAGTGTATTATGGAATGGAATATTATTACTAAAGGGAAATGTGGTTGAGGGAGATAAATTTACAGAGGATTTTGAGGACTTTTGGAGAGTTAAGGGAGAGTAGATGGTCCACACACAGTGGGAGCTGAATTTTGAGGGCTATAAGGTCCGAGACGAAATTAGGATAGTTAAATAGATAGATAGTAGTATCCAAACTATTACGATAATATTGAGTTTGGCTTACGGAGATGTTTTCGCGTCAACTACTGATAAGTGATTGCTAAAAATAAACCTGTTCCAGGGGGATTTATGAGTGACGCGGAAACTTTTTGCGACGAATAGCGTACTTTCCAATGCGTATAGCGTATGTATAGCGTATGTATATATGTATATATGTATATATATATATATATATATATATATATATATATATATATATATATATATATATATATATATATATATATATATATATATATATATATATATATATATATATATATATATATATATATATATATATATATATATATATATATATATATATATATATATATATATATATATATATATATATATATATATATATATATATATATATATATATATATATATATATATATATATATATATATATATATATATATATATATATATATATATATATATATATATATATATATATATATATATATATATATATATATACATATAATGCAGATAAAAGATATTGAAAATCAATAATAAAAGAATATAAAAAGCCTTTAAAGGGAAATCAGATGTAAAATATAATAAATTAGCAAAATCTAAAAACAATTTAAAAAATAATAAATAAAACGCTATTCAGCGGAGAGGTGAGAACTCAGGGTCGGCTCTCCGTTCTTGCTTCAATTATGGATAAAAATTACAATTAAAATGCATTAAAACACAATAAAATGATGGCTCAGGTAGGGGAAAAGGTTTGAATTTCGCGCCAGGTAGTTTCAATGCTGTCCGCAGGGCTGCAGTTCCCACGGCGAAGGCCAGGCGCTGACGTCTCTCTCCCGCTCGGCGTGCGACGGTACGATACTCCGCAACTATCGTACTGGTACGATTCGAGACTCGGGTTATTATGGAGAAGCGTGCAGGATCTAAATATCACGCCTGTCTCGAAGGGGCGAGAAGTAGGGCGTAGCACGATGTGGCGGTAGTGTATAAGGCGTCATGCGGCGAGAAGTAGGCGTGCGATCGCGAATATCGCCGTACGGTAAGGCAATCCGCGGCGCAGATCACAACCGCCGCTGTAGAATTAATCCACCGAAGAAATCCAGGCGTAAAGGGACCCAAGCCTCCACAGGTGATTAAGGCCGTTTTCAATCGTCCGCGGAGATCCCAGGTAATAGTCCTAAATCACACACAGACTCCCCGGGATCTCGTTCGGAATCAAGTCGGATTCAAAAATCCAAATTATCTTTTGGCTGGTAGACCGCCAAACTTTTGGCGGGCCCCGGCAAGGAAACCCCTTATGCGATACGCGCGAGTTTTTAAAATCAAATTCGACATTTGAATTGCGTTATATTAAAATATTAAAATCATGTGATAATAAAATTGATTTTTATTTATAGTGAAAACTATGATGAAATACCCATATTGCACTATCCTTAATTTAAAATCAGGAATCCAAAATCGTAAAGGAACCAACGACCTTCGAATGCTGTCAATCTACATCCCAAAATTCCATCAGAGAATAATTAAAATATTCTGAATGTAAATTTATCAGCTAACAAAATAATTAGGAATTATGACGAAAAGACTAATCAAAAACTATAACTAATTAATTAACCACTTTTGGCCGATATTCCGAACATCGTACCATCTCCTTTGTTTCTGGCAACGATTCTCATCGAATCCTCGCAGACGTCACTATTCGCTTCTGATTGGTCAGCCGCGCGATAAAGTCCTCAGCTGGAACTGTCAAAAATTGGACACGTCGCGACATCGATCGATGGAGTGAATGAATATTGTGGAAGAAAATTGTGGAAAAGCAAATCGGAAAACGCGAAGTGCGTTACACCTCCCCAACGTCCTTTAAAAAAAACGAAGGACACTTCGATTTTTTTCTCCAGCCACGTCGTATCTTCCAAATTAAGGTAAGTGACGACTTTGATAGGCCTGTCTAACCTCAAAACATGAAAAGAGAGAAAACTTCACCTTTACTAATAAACTTACGCCCGTATAAGCTGATTTTTGACTAACTAACGTAAAAGTAAACGCGCGTACACATTCCGCACATATAAATCTATATTAAGATGCAAGTTTTTGCCAATAACTAATGTTGTCAAAAAAAAATCCTTGCAATCGACACGGCTAACAGCCTATCCCAAGATCGAAATAGAAGGATCGGGAATGCATTAAGCACTGCTACTTGTCCATAACTGTAGTACTGGTCTTTGATTTCTCCCGTGCGAGGAACAACCGTCCATTCTATTCATTCATTCATCACTAATTCCATCCACATTCAACCAACTGGAACTCTTATAAGAGCCTGAGACCACGCAAAATACCGTGGCCTATAACAACTAGACCACGATCTCTCCTCGGAAGTAATACGCGTTTATTTTTCCGCAGTTTCCAGAAAAATCAGATGACAATTCGACGACCACTGTCTGTCAGCGAGAACGCTGCAGCGAACTACAAGTTGCTGACAATCGAACAGGGTAAGTCTAAAAAAAAATCTTACTGCCTAACTGTAGAGTAATAACAAAAAAATTAACCTATTGAACAACAACATAGGTTATACATTTTTTAAAAAAAAAAATCAAGGATGCTAAGTACCTTGTCTATCTGTCGACAAATCACCGGTGTATCCAGTTACTTTAAAATCTTTTGCATGATAATCGCCTGGCAATAATTTGCCGTCAAGTGTTTCGAGTTTATAAACTTGATCGCAAAGTTTTTCGGCGATGCGGAATTTTTCAAAATTTGGAGCCAGCTTAGACGAAAAACCCTTACCCTTATTTGATAAAAATCTAGTCTTCTTCCAAACAAAATCACCCTTTTTCAAAGATAAATGTCGACGTCCATGATCGTACGTCAACTTATTTTTTTCATGCTGCTTTAACAGATTGTCATTGACTTGTTTAAAAATATTTTTCAGAATGCCAACTCTCTCGAGACGATCGTCTTCTTCCGGGGATAATAAAACTTCATGGATTTCGATCGGTGACATTGCGGCGTAAACTTCGCCACTTACCACGATTTCACGACCGAACACGAGGAAATGTGGGCTGTAGCCGGTGGCTTCTGATCGTGCAGCATTTAAAGCGAACTGGAATTCGGAAAGGTAAATATCCCAAGTTTTATGGTTTTTATGTGCAAAGGCAGTTAGCATGGAATTTAACGTGCGATTAAAGCGCTCGACTGTATTAATTTGAGGTGAATGATACGGAGTGTTGAAAATAGTAGGTATATTGAAATCTGAGAAAAATCTTTTCATTTCCTTGGAGATAAAGGGTTTTCCATTATCTGACAGCACAACTCTTGGGATGCCATGAATGAGAAAAACTCTATCACGAATTAAAGGTATCATGGATGCCGAATTTGCCTCTTTTAGCGGAATTACTACGCAATACTTGCTAAAACAGCAGGTAATTAATAAAATATACCTATGCTTATTTTTAGTCATAGGGAGTGGTCCGTGCAAGTCCAGGGCAACAAATTCGAAGGGACGGCTACAGCGCTTAGGCGTAGTCATAAGTCCTAATGGTGCGGAAGTAGAATGTTTAGTTGCTAAGCAGATTTCGCAATTAGAAACATACTTTACAACCGACTGATAAAGAGCACGCCAGTAGTAATTCTGCCGTAGACGGTGATAAGTTTTAAAAATACCTAAATGACCCGCAGATGGTTGATCATGGTAAAACTTCAACAACCTATCCTGATCTTCCTTCATGACGACCTGTTTCCATATGAAATCTGGGTCAGCTTCAGCATCGGCTTTACTATGACGGTACAATTTTCCGTCTATTATAACCATGTTAGGTTGTGACTGAGGATTATTAAGCACACTATTAAATCTCTGCTTAAACCTAGTGTCTTTAGTTTAAGAAACCGTGACAGCTGCTGTCAAGGGAGCGCGCGAGCGACAAAGCGTCAGGAACGACCTGTTCCGAACCTTTCCGATGAAGAATTTTGAAGTGAAATGGTGACAGCCTTACTCCCCAACGAGCCAATCTACCAGAGGGCGACTGAAGTCCCATGAACCATTTTAAAGCGAGATGATCCGTCACTATCTTAAATTCTTCACCAGTATCCAGGTAGCAACGCCAGCGTTCAACCGCATGGAGTACTGCGAGGATCTCCCGTTCCGTCGAACTAAAATTCCTTTCAGCTGCTGATAAGGTCTTACTTGTAAAAGCAACCGGCTTTTCCTCGTCACCATCACCCTGAGTTAATACACCCCCGGTACCATATGAAGACGCATCGGTATATACACGAAATGGTTTTGAATAATCAGGACAAGAAAGTACGGGAGCGGACGAAATTGCAACCTTTAAATCGTTGAAGGCAACTTCAGCCTCAGCAGTCCACAAAAGTGTAGGAGTTCCAGCTTTGGTCACCGTCAATTTGGTAAGCGGAGCTGCTCTTGTCGCAAAGTTTTCCACAAATCTTCTATACCAAGAGGAAACCCCTAGGAATCTACGAACCTCCTTCTTAGATTTAGGCGTAGGAAAAGATGTTATGGCCAAAACTTTCTCCGGATCGACTCTCAGCCCGAACCTATCCACCACGTGACCTAAATATTTCAGTTCAGATCTAAAAAACTGACACTTATCAAAATTTATGGATAGTTTACCGTATTTTAGTCTGTCTAAAACACGCATTAACAATGACGCATGCTCTTCGAACGAACTACCAGTAACTGTAATATCGTCAAGATACAGAAAAACTCTCAAACGCGGGTCCTAACAATCTATCCATCAAACTTTGAAGTATTGACGGCCCGTTGGAAACGCCGAACGCTGTTCTTGGGAAGCAGAACGTATTCCTATAAGGGACTGTATAGGCAG
This sequence comes from Micropterix aruncella, assembly GCA_944548615.1. Lineage (NCBI taxonomy): Eukaryota > Metazoa > Arthropoda > Insecta > Lepidoptera > Micropterigidae > Micropterix > Micropterix aruncella. Next base: position 26,252,032 of record OX155955.1, on the reverse strand, counting down.
TCTTTATTTTGGACGACTCAGACAAGGGAACTTGCCAAAAAGCGGAGCTCAGGTCAATAGATGACAAGAACTTGCGATTTCCCAAGCTATCCAAAATATCAGTAATAAATGGTAAACCGTAAGCAAACTTTTTGGTCACACTATTCAACTTTGTAGAGTCCAAACAGAAACGAGAAGTACCATCTTTTTTAGGTATTACTAAAATCGGGATATTCCATGGCGAGATGCATGGCTCAATTACTCCGAGTTCCAGCATTCGATCCACTTCCTTGTTTAGCGCATCCAACTTCACAGGAGGAAGTCTATACATGCGCTGTTTAATCGGTAAGGAATCACCAGTATCGATTTCATGAACCACTAAATCAGTACGACCCAGTCCAATCTTCTCCGTTGAAATATCCTTAAACTGACCAATAATATTGTCAGCAATTAAACGTTGCTCATCAGTCAAGTATTTGTAGTCCGAAATAACCGGCTCTACAATCCTACAAGTATGAACATCAGAATTATCCCAAGTGTGCAGAAATTGCAACTCACTCGGGATTAAATTAAATTTCTTCCAAATATCAAGACCCAAAATAATTGGAATTTCAATACCCGGAAATACATAAAAAACACAAAATTTTGTTATATTTTTAATCGTAATTGGCAAACGAACGGCACCGATACAAAGTGATTTTTGCCCGTTAGCCGACGTTACGGAAAAAGAATCACAATTTTCCATTGGGAAACCTTGTTTTACAATGTCAAGATGGATATTCGCACCAACAATATTAAGAGCAGAACCCGAATCTGAAAGACCTTGTAATTTTAATTTATTAAATGTTAATTCTAGGTACAATAACTTATTGACGCTACCGGACAAATTACGTGAACAGTTTATTTGGAATGAACTATCAGCAGAAAGCGGAGCAGAAATGGCAATCGAAGAACGATTCCCCTTTGGAGCCTTAGAAAAATCTTTTTTCGGGCCTTTCCAGGTACTATTCCAATATAAACGCTGATTCTGACGAGTAGCGTCCAACATTAGTATTTTGAATTATACGTAGACGAATGATTAATCTCTTGTCTTTTTACTTTACAGTTGCTACACGACGGACTCTTTTGCCCCGGAGCCTTACACTTAAAACAAAAAATCTCCTCCTTACGTGGACATTCAGCGTATATATGGTCTGATGTCCGGCAACGTAGGCACGGCCTTCGAGGACCTGAAGAACACACTGTATTCACACGTGAGTACTCTTTAAAATTCACCTTATCCGAACCGCTATTTTTGCGATCGATAATAGATGAGCCAGAATCACCAGTAGAATTGCACGTAGATGTAGCAAGGAAATCATTCGGAGTCTCGCAAAAGAACTTCGAACGCTTGTGATTTTCTTCAATAAGCGAGCAAAAAGATTTTAATTTTGTGACCGAATCGATATCCGTCAACCCGAACCGATTTGAAAATACCGGTCTGACATTGCGAAGCAAAATCTCAAGTTTTTGTTCTTCCAGCATCGGTCTAGCAAGACGACTAAAAAGTGTATCCATCAATGCAAAGTAATAAGCCACTGTTTCTGATTTTCCTTGCGTACGGACAAAAATCTGTTTCGACAACCTATATGTGTAGTCATCTGGTTGAAGTCTCTGTTTCAGTTGCTGGCAGAAGTCACTCCAGGAAACCACGGAACCTTTAACCTGTCGGAAGAAAAGCAAGGCTGATCCACTCAAAACTTCCGGAATACCTCGAAGTAGCTCGTTATCTGCGATACAACGACTTTCTGCCAACTCGTGGAGACGCTCTAGGAAGGCAAAAACACAGCTGCTTCCATCATACGAAACTGGAAGTTTAGCTAATTCACAGGACGAAGACTCGACGGAAGGACGTCAACCCTGTTCGAACCACTGACGGAATTACCAGCGACGGCTCGATCAACCGAATTCAAATTCGTCGCACTACGCTCATTTTTTAATACTATATTCGACGGGGCATTTACTGAAGCGATAATTGTATCGTTTAGGTTTTCATAACTATTTGCATGAGACGAACCTGCTAAAGATTGGAATATTTGAGAAGAGTTATCGGAATACTCCTTTCAAGAATCTTGTATTAAGTCCCAAATTGTAATTAGATAATCGGGCATGTCCGTTGAGAACTGAAATCTCCTCTCCATTGCGACATAGTTAGCTTCAAAAATTTGTTTGTTCCATCTATTTTTAATAGTTTTATATCGCCTCGCAATCTAGACAATGATTTAAGTATGTCTTTACCCCATTCATTTTGATATGGAACGGATAAGATCGGTTCGATATGTGCTAGTCCCTTTAAAATTGCTCTATTTTTATCTACAGTATCCTCCGGAACTGAACCCCGAAGAATTATTTCAAAATCTAGCTGCGACTTCCTCAACAAATTAAATCTCGTAGGCATATTGTAATTTACGTGATGCTGCTCGATGTATAAACATAAAAGTATCCTTTACAAGATTAGAATGAAGAATATATCGAAAAATCAAACAACTCACCCACTGCAGGCTGCCGAACTGGAAATACTGTGAAGGAAGAAGAAGAAGAAGAAGAAGAAGGAACCACCTGAACCATTTACATTATATATGTAATTATAATTAATAATAAAACATTAGATTTAATTAGTTGTAGATTTTGATTTTAAAATAGAATTATTTAGATTTTAGTTATTTAGATTTTTTGTAGAATAGACATTAGCTAGTAAGTAGTACATAGAAACTGTGAAAAAGAACTGTAAATAGAAACTGTAAATAGCATGAAAACATAGCACTTAGTCTCTTTTAATGCATGTTACTATTTTAAAAAAATGTATTTACACAGTTCGTAAGATCGTTGTTTTATTATTTTTTATTTTTTTATTTATATCTATAATTGGAGCAAGAACGGAGAGCCGACCCTGAGTTCTCACCTCTCCGCTGAATAGCGTTTTATTTATTATTTTTTAAATTGTTTTTAGATTGTGCTAATTTATTATATTTTACATCTGATTTCCCTTTAAAGGCTTTTTATATTCTTTTATTATTGATTTTCAATATCTTTTATCTGCATTTTATGTATTTAGCTGCACGGACTTCTTCTGTGCAGAACGTAACGTTTCTTTTGTATAATAAAGAAATTCTGAAACTTTCTCTTCTTTTTTATATTTTTTATAGTTTCTAAAGTTTCTATATATACATATAAAGATTAAATGTTACATTTGGCGCCCCACGTTGGGCGCCAAATGTAACTTCCTTTCACGCGACCTTTCATATTAAACTATTGGTCTTGTACTGTTGTATCATTCTTGACAATATTCTTAGTGTAGAAATATAAAGCGTATTGGTAAATCGTTTTGTTTTGGTGCTTATTTTCTTTCTAAGGGAAAGATCGAAAGACTAGGGGCAAACTAATAAGCTAGAACCTTTTATTTAGGTCATGTTAAAAGCCTATCTGCGGAAATAAGCCGCTCCTTGACGGATAGAAAGGTTGAATCAAGGTCATTCGCAAGCTAGGAATAGAATTGTTGTCAACGACGGTTTCGCGTTCTACTAGGGCCTGTTTCGCTGGACAGTTGTTCGAAGCTATTCCGTGTTGTGCAAACATAAAAATATAGTAAAAAAGATGTATAAAATTGGTACGTGTGTACCCATAAAAAAAATAGATCGCGACAGATTTTAATTCGGTCGGACTACCGAGGTGTTCTTCGTCTGAAATAGGCAGGGATATATATGCCACCGAACCCAATATAATATAAAATATAGACGCATATAACGTATGGTCTTAGGTCGGGAATTACCTCGATTCTAGGTAGGTTCACGAGGCTTATCTAAGGGAGTAGGTCGTTGTTTGTTAAATGATATAAAAATAAAATATACTATGGGAATTATATGTTGTAATATAAAAAAAATATGCGACGGTAAAATAACATACCAGATGGCGCTGCCGTCTGGTATGGGGTTTTTAAAAAATAAAAAAAAATGAAAATATATTTTTTTTTGTATAAATGCCTACCTTGTCGACTAATTTTTTGACCTTTAGGTACTTAGTATTGTAGGTTCATTGAATTTAGGTTAAGCCATGTTTTGAGGGTTTGTTTGTTTGTTCGTCTCACGGCGGGGGAGGTTTGTTTATTTTAAGTTTATTTACCCTTTTTAGCATCTTGTTTTCCTTTTGTTTTTGGTTTTAATACGTCTGTTAGAGTTTTTCTTGGAACGTCGCTGGCATTTTATTTTATTTTTATTTTATTTTTCTTAAAAACATACAGCATAAAAAAAATACGTATAAGCATAATATATACACCAGTAACAAAGCCAATGATGTTTTAAATTATTTGCTATATAAGGATTACAAAATATGCTAAACAATACAAAATAAATAATACCAAAAAGAATTTAAAAGTAACAGTTAAAATCGCTAGGTGCGAGTGTATGGATGTTAGTGTGTGTTTGTGTGATGGAGAGCGTGTATGTGTGAGTGTGTGTATGTGTGTGTTTGTATGTGTGTGTGCGTGTATGTATGTGTGTGTGGGTGTGTGTATCTGTAGTGCGAATGTGCTTGTGAGTGCTTGTGCATGCTAATTCAATCCGATCTGATAATCAGCTTTTCACGTACCTCCTTAACAAAGGATCGACTATTCTGATGGTTAAATATGTCAATATCGTTAAAGCATACATTGTATGCATGCATAACGCGCGGCAATAACGAATTGGAACCATAGTTAGTGTTGAACCTTGGTACGTAAAAAGTTGAGTGAGCACGTGCGAGTCGGGAAGGCGCTCGTATGCTCACCCTACTCAGGAGGTATGAACTGTCCAACCCAGTATGAACAATTTTATGTAGAAACGACATATCTGACACTACTCGCCGGTCCTCTAATGTCTCTAAACCGTAGCGTTGCAGACTTTCAGCTCCCTTGTCTTGCTTTTCGTGCGCGTCCGTCTTTTTTGGCCACTAGTTCCTCGCAAGGTCCTTCACGTGGTGCACGCCTCTGCTGCGACCGCTTTCGTATGCTGTGGGGGATTTCTTTGCTATGATGGTGCATTCTATGTAGCGCGGAGCGAGTTTGCTTGAGAAAAGGTTTACTTTCCTGGAGAGCGTGTGGTTCTTTGCCCAAACGGTATCTCCTGGACTAAAATCTACATGCTTCCGCCTGAGATTGTAACGCGTATATATAGCATTATTTTGGAATGATAGTAGCATTTTTTCTTGCACTACGTCATATGCGTCGGCTAAAGAATGTAATCACCGTGACACCGTGTTGTGAATGTATGCGTGTAGGTATGTGTGTAAGTTGTGTGCTAATAAGTGTACGTGTGTGCAAGTGTGTGTGGTGATATGTGTAAGTGTTGTACATGTGTGTTATAGTAGTACTCGCTAAAAGCTTAAGGTTTAAAATTGTCTGAATACTGTGTATTTGATGGAAAACTTGTGTGGACGTGTGTATAAATATGTGTGTGTGTGTTACGAAAGTGATAATGTGTGTGTTAATATTAATTTGATTTAAAACAAAAATGAAAGAAAATAAAAAAATAACAGAATTTAAATGTAAGCGATTTGATGTAGTGTGGAGCTATTATGTTGTTGTTACTTTGTACAAGTCTAGAAAGTGGTGTAAAAAGAAGAAGAAGAAGGGAAGCTAGTTATCAAAGCGAATGAGGATAAAAGAAAAATAAAAAAATAAATAATAATTTGAAGAAAACAAATTCCTACATTAAGTTGATGTTGTTTCTAATTTTATAAGTGCTAGATAATGATGAAGAAGAAGAAGAAATATTCGAAGAGTGTGCTATGTTATGTGTGTGATCCTTGTATTTAGTGTTATAGGTTTGTGTAATTAATATTTTATGAAGAAGAAAATATTTGCTTGAAAATATTATTTGCGATAGTGTGTAACGGTCATTATTTTCCTGATGCATGTATCGTCGGAGCGATTGAGCTGTCACAAAGGAATGCGAGGGAGTAGTATGAAGACGGGGCAAGCTGAGAGAAAAAAAGCTGAAAAACACAGTACCCGATGCGGACGTACCTTTATACTGCCTCTACCAGATGGAGATGTCGAAAGTTCGTTGCAAATTGCACGAAAATTGCACGAAAATGGCTGCGCTAAAGTGAAATCGATCGCAGATTCAATTATGTAATTGTATCTGAAATCGTCCGACCAATGGAGTCGCAGAGCGTAGTATTATTTCAGCCAGAAGTGGTATATTTCAGGAAGTGTGGTATTTTTATTTGTTGCGTACAACGATGTATGGAGAGTAATAATATGGGAAAGTATATTTTGTGAATCGCGTGGTATGTTATTCGCGCGACCGGTAATATGGCTACGTTCGTTTTGACTGCGCGTAATGGCTGCCGCAATGATTTGTCGTTTTCTATAGTTTTTATATTAGTTTGGGGGTGTTATCTATAGTTTTGTGCCGTGAGACAAGGGTTTCCGCTTGATAGAGGTGAAGGAAGTGTTTTTGGTGATGGATGGCTGTGGAAAGGTGGTTATACACGTAGGCCAAAATTATGGAATATTGTAAATTGGTTGGTAAACAAGTACTATTTTACTAATATATTGGAATTAAAAAATTGAAAATCGCGCTTGCGCGTGTAATATGTCGTGTTTTATAGACATCTTGATTTGGGGAGCATAATAAAAAAATAATTGAAAGGAAAGAGAAGAATAAATCGTTGAAATCAAATTTGTACAATACTATAAAATAATAATAAAAATGAAATTAAAAAATAAAATAAAAATGATTAACCCTTCAGGCCTCGGTCCCTCAGATGATTGACAAGTTGATGTCCCAAAATTTTTTAGTAAAAATTAGAAAAAAAAAATGAATTATGACACTGTCTCACCAAAACATTAATTACTACCAAACCACTGTACCCATAATTAAAATAAAAAAATAACATAATAAAACATAATAAAATAAAACAAATTAAATTAAAATTAAATTAAAACGGGGCGTCACTCTGAGTAGTTTTGAGGCCGATATCGGCCAATCGGGGCTCTAGGGGTTAAAAGAGTATTTTAGGGCGGGATAGGGTGGGAAATATTTTTGTGTAATAAAATAGTATAGCCTGTTTTGAAAAAAAAATGGGTGAAGAATTGAATATTAAAATATTTTTACTGTTTCACAAAGAATAAAAAAGAATTGTCTAAATATAATGTAAATCACTATATGTTTTGTAGTAAGAAGCCCCGCGTTTGGTAGCCAATTTATGTACGACCAACGCGGGATTTTTTTTTTTATAAAAAAATGTATATTTATTTGAAAACTATGTGTATATATATAAAAAATGGTAAAATATGTGGACTGTTTCGAAAGAAATAAAAATTGTCTAAATAATTTAATCACTCTATATTTTGTAATAAGAAGCCCCACGCTTGGGCCCAATTTCTATAACGTTACCCGATTAAAAATGGCCTGTTGTTAGGTCATGGGAAAAAGATGTGTCTCATGGGTTTTAGGATCACCGTTGAAAAAAGGTGTAATAGTCTCGTGAATGTGTGAATGTAGGCGCCACCACAAGAATCCTGGATGAATGGGAATCGGGACGCTACAAGAAAAAGCAGGCGTGGTCGCTGCCTGACCTTGAACGCCGCAGAAAGGGATACGCAACAGTATCCGGGACCGCGACTGCTCAGTGGAAAGGGTCGTGGAAAATCCAAGAAATCCTGCGCGAGGAAAGGAGAGCTTCTGGAGAGAAGGACAGCCTTGCTATTATTGTGAGAAGGGGAGTTAGATTATGTAAAGGGAAGCGGAAAAGTAAAAAAATAGGAATAAACACGTACTTTACCGTGGCCTATCGCTGGAGCTGATAATAAAATGAATATCCGACCGCTGTGAAGTTGCGCGCGATCTGAGCTGTCAGATCGCTGCGCTAGTGCCGCCACCGCGCGGCAGATTTCGCATCGATGTGTAACGGACGACCTTCAGGCTAATTCGGAGCGGTTCCTTTTATATGTGGCTCTCTTAACCTTATACCTTGTATATCATAAATCACGAAGTGAATTCTCTCCGTAGGTGAGAGGTTAACCCTTTAAGAAAAACTCAATGTATGCTACAAGGTTTATTCATGCGTACATTACAAATTTTATTCGGAAAAACATTTTTAATTTATATATATGTATTCGGGAGGATTTCTAATGCCTTTACAAGCGCTTCATAGCCGAGGGATCGCCGAGGGCGTATGTGTAAACTCACGGTAGGTCTGCGATTAAGGGTTAATATGGGAATTTCGGATGGACTTTGGGAGACACCTCTATCAACATGCTTCTATAGTACTTAAAACAAGGGGGTCTTTTTAAGGTGAGAATCCTAAACAACCATTGGCGCGGGCGCTTCCGCGCTCCGTCTGCCTAGATGCCGCCGGCTATTATGGAGCGTGTCCCCTGAATCGCACTACGGTTTTCACGGGAACTACGTGCCGAATCCTTAGATTCTCTCGCGCTCAACTAGGCTGAATAGTATGTTAATTGAATATCAAAAGAGAAACGCGCTAAGTCGAACCGTAGAGAGCGCTCTTGCACTAGGTTTAGTTTGATTAGATTATTTGACGTGAGATATAAAAACTTATACACTGAACTCTTGGGGTTTTAAAAGTTTGGGGAGTCAGAAAGTGAACCCTAAAAACTCGCCTGGTAATGGAGGGTAGGTCCCACGGAGACTGGGGTTCGATTCGGAATGCAGGACTGGCGCACTGATATTATCCGGTTATTTGGCCGGCAAAACTATTGAAACTTCAGACAATTATAAACGTGGCACTGCTGATCTGGTCTGCAGAAAAATGTGGACCGCTGGGGGTTTGGCCCCCAGCGGCCACGAGCAGTCCGCCCTGTTCCGCGGTCAAAATCCAAGAGAGGGGGGTATAGAATTAATCACCCGATCCGGTCAGTTTAAATTTAATCGACTGGCAATTATGACGTGAATCCGACTAGGGGTGTGCGTTATTTAATCGCATGATGCGAGTATGACATCCGTTTTTAGTCCGATTAGATTCTAATGAATTAAAAGTTGATTTATAATGAAGTTTATTATTGTGTATTATGGGAGTAGATTCCCGTGACGACTAGTTCGTCACAGGCCGTCAGTATGGGGTGCCGACGTCCCGGCGCTTTAACACACATAACTAACAGGGTTGATAATAAAAAATAAAAAAATAAATAAAGAAAGAGAATAAAAAAAAGATTAAAGTGAGAGTCCACTAACTAGGTGGTTGTAATAACAACGTAAGGTGTAAGAAGTTCTATTTCTAATATTCCTTTCTGTGTTAAAGGAAAGCAAAAAATGTCCCGAAGGAAAAACTAATGGCAGTTAGGAAGAGAAATAAAATAATAGACCTTTGTAAAGGATTCCTACTCTATCAGTTATTTTCGAGATGGATTTTTAATTGCATGATGCGAGTATGACGTCCGTTTTTAGCCCGATTAGATTCTAATGAATTAAAAGATGATTTATAATGAAGTTTATTATTGTGTATTATGGGAGTAGATTCCCGTGACGACTAGTTCGTCACAATATATATATATATATATATATATATATATATATATATATATATATATATATATATATATATATATATATATATTTTTAAATTATTTTCAATAATATATAAAATTAGATTCATGAAAAGTTACTTATCTGGGGTCCTGGTGGACCAGAAACATTTTACCGATAGTTAATGTCCTCTTTAAATACTTAGGGCAGCAGCACCTGTTTCCGCAATTGATAATTTATGATGTTCTTAGTTATTGCAGCCGAATTACTGTATGCCCTTGGATGTAATAAGTATAGGAGGATGGTTTCTGTAACAGAAATGGATGTTAGTAACTTATTTTAGAAGAAATTATATGATTGAGAATATTTCGACACAAGTCGTATTCATCTCCATGACATTTCTCAAAATATATATATATATATATATATATATATATATATATATATATATATATATATATATATATATATATATATATATATATATATATATATATATATATATATATATATATATATATATATATATATATATATATATATATATATATATATATATATATATATATATATATATATATATATTGATATTTTAAGGGTGTAATTTTAAGGGTGTTTCTGGTCCACTAGGACCCCAGATAACTTTTCATGAATCTAATTTAATATATTATTGAAAAAATATATATTTTTTAATATAATACAATTTTATATAGGTTTACCCTATTTTGATAACATTATACAATCTTTATTATAAACTCCTCTGCCAGAAATTAAGATTGAAGTTTCTTCTTTCATTTCATTGAGCATATGGAGGTTTTTTTATTTTTATTTCGATTTAATGGCTCGTTAATAACAAACTCAGCCAATTGTATCAAATTTTAAATGATGGTAGCATTCGAAATTTGAATTATTTCGTAATGTCACTTTCATTTAGAAAACGGCTTTGCCGAAGTGATCAATAGTTTATTTTTTTATTTTTTTGCTTAATTCGTCTCAATTGAAGGCATTTTGTGTTGCATAAGGATAAGCAATATTTATGAGATATATGGATGAATAGTGATCGTTAGTCGACTGCAAAAGGACCTTTAAACTTACATTGCACCGTCGAAAGTCGTGCACATCCGTAAGTATATCTCATTCAAACATAAGCATTTCCCAATACAAGCTGGGATTTCCTTCGCTACTTTTTAAGTAGTTTTTACTAATTTTATTTAAAATAAAAACATCATCCTATAAACGGATTTCTTTACAAACCTTATAAAATATAACAATATTATACTGTTTTCTACAATATTTCTTTACAATTTTTTAATATTATACAATTTTATATAGGTTTACCCTATTTATATAATTTCGGACCCTTAGATTTTACATACACTATATCAGAAAATCAAATTACATTCTTAGACATTGATCTCACTTTATCCGAAGGCACCATTAAAACTGCAATTCATATAAAACCGACGAACAAAGAGCAATACCTACATTGCGATAGCTGTCATCCGTTTCATACCAAAAAGTCAATTCCATATTCAATGTCCATTCGCGGACACCGTTTAATTAATAATAAAGAAAATTTAGATAAGTACCTTTCCAATCTTAAAAAATCACCAGTAGAAAGAAATTATCCTGCCTCTTTGTTAGATAAAAATATAATAAATTCCGAAACAAAATTTTCACCTAAACCTAAATTGGTTTTAAATTTAAATCAAAATAAAATCTTTCTCAGTACTACTTATTTTCCTGGTACTGAGAAACTGCGACCTATTTTAGCAGATTTATTCCCTATTATAGCTAACGACCCATCAACCAAAGGTTTATTAGATATACCACCAATTTTATCATTTCGTAAACCTCCTAATTTAAAATCAATACTAAATAAAAATAATCTAAATTATCTTAGTAATAACAAAAATTCGGGCCTACAACCATGTGGTCGATCACGTTGTAAAACATGTCCTTTATTAGATCGAAGCATTTATTTTACTAGTCCTAACACTACAAACAGTTACAGAGTTCCTTTTAATTGTAGTTGCATTTCAAAAAATATTGTATATCAATTACTTTGCAAGACCTGCAATGCATTTTATATTGGGGAAACAACTACACCTCTTAATATTAGGTTGAATAATCACAGGGCCAGCGTAGGCAATGAAAGTCAACTTCCAATAGCATTACATGTCAAGGCACACAATTTAACTTTTGATAATTGTTTTAAATTAAAAATTATCAAGTGCCTTGGCGATAACGCTAAAGAAAGAGACGTTAAATCTTGGGAGTTGGCTTTTATAAATATTTTAGGCGCTTGCAAGGGTCCCGGTCTGAATAGGCAAAATTAATACATTAATTATATTTGTTCAGACATAGTCACAAAAAGCTTATTAATAATTTTCATTTAAAAATCATTTAATAATAATGTTTTTCACTGTCGTTTATAGTGTATTTAATACGACCTTGCAAAATATTATTTCTCCCATTTCTCTATGTTCAGTTTTTTTAAATTCAAATTTGAAAAAAATTGTTCTATCAGAAATGTCATCGAGATCAATACGGCTAGTGTCGAAATATTCTCAGTCAAAGAAATTTCTTCAAAAATCAGTTACTAACATCCATTTCTGTTACAGAAACCATCCTCCATACTATTACATCCAAGGGCACACATTAATTCGGCTGCAATAACTACGAATCTCACTAAGTTATCAATTGCGGAAACAGGTGCTGCTGCCCAAAGTATATAAAGAGGACATTAACTTTCGTTAAAATGTTTCTGGTCCACCAGGACCCAGATAAGTAACTTTTCATGAAACAAATTTTATATATTATTGAAAATAATTTTAAAAAAATTACACTCTAAAATATCAATATATATATATATATATATATATATATATATATATATATATATATATATATATATATATATATATATATATATATATATATATATATATATATATATATATATATATATATATATATATATATATATATATATATATATATATATATATATATATATATATATCCATTTCTTTTTGTCCGATTCCTTGAATTTAAATTTTCAACGAATTGTTCGATTTCAGAAATGTCACATATCTTGACGACGGCTGAGCCGAAATATTGATATACATTTTATAACAATCATTAATATTTAAGAAACACTAATCGCCTATTATTTTCCAGCATTCATTCTCGTCTCGCATTGTTGTGTTGCCGCTACCATTTTAATCAAGTTCCAATACCACAGCAGGAAACACCTAGCAAGCGCTGAAGGAAGAGAAGAATAAGGCGTGGAGTCACTCCTGGTCACCACAGACCAGATAAGTGCCCTTTCATTATTTTATCATTTCATTTATTTAGTAATAAACATAATTTCAATTTGAAAAAATATATATATATATATATATATATATATATATATATATATATATATATATATATATATATATATATATATATATATATATATATATATATATATATATATATATATATATATATATATATATATATATATATATATATATATATATATATATATAAATATATATATATATATATATATATATATATATATATATATATATATATTATATATATATATATATATATATATATATATATATATATATATATATATATATATATATATAGAGTGTATATATATATATATATATATATATATATATATATATATATATATACACTCTAATATCAATATATATATATATATATATATATATATATATATATATATATATATATATATATATATATATATATATATATATATATATATATATATATATATATATATATATATATATATATATATATATATATATATATATATATATATATATATATATATATATATATATATATATATATATATATATATATATATATATATATATATATATATAGCTCTCGTGCAGAACAGACCCAGGTCCCGAACGTCCATCGGGTCATACTTGGGACACTATAATAGCTTCGGTGATTCTCCTTTAATAATAGATACAATAGGAATTAGATTTCTGTCGTGGAGGAGGTTTGGCTAAGGTGGGAACATCAGGCGACTCGGTCAGGAAGTGGTGCGCTTTTCATCCATCCTGAACCCAGGTTCCCTCCCCAGCGCTAGAATCTCTGGTTTAAGGGGCTCTCTAGACGATCAAGCATGCTTGTCAAGCATCGCGTCGCGGGCTGGGAGGGGATAGTAAACCGCAGGAATAATGAAAATATTTTTTTCAAATGTTTATCAAAAATGCCTAATTTTGTAGGTTATACCAGGGAGTCACGTTAATTAGACATAGAAAAATAAATAAAATAAATAAATAAATAAATAATTGATTGATGAATTACGTGACTCCCAGGTATAAAACTACAAAACTAGGCATTTTGAGTAATTTTTTTTTTATTTGCATGTTTCTTGCGGTTTACGATCCCTGCCCAGCCCGTGACGCAATGCATGACAAGCATGCTTGATCGTCTAGAGAGCCCCTAAGGCGAATTATGTTGGCAGAAACCTCGGCTAACGCCTGGAAGTCTTCCTTCCCTGCACTTATGCGGACTTCGCTTGAAGCATCACATCGTCTACCTCATTCGTTACCCAACGAGCTGATACCTTCAACAAGACAGTCTCCCATCCTGCGACGGCCAGGTTCCAGCGGTCCTCGCTTCGCAATCATCTCGTCGGAATACCTACTACCTCCAGAATACTAAGATAGTTTCGATCGTCGTACTTATACCGTACCTCATTCGTCGACGATGCCGTACACGCTCCACCGCTGCAAAGGCGCGAATATCGAATCTATCTGGGGCCCCCAGTTCAGATTGTTGTCGATTAGTAGTCCGGGATATTTTTGCGTATTACCTACCTCCATGAATTCACAGTGGCATCTGGCCCTATGTCGGTCGTGCAAGCAGGAGTGATCGTGGCCGACAAGTTTTAGTTGCTCGCAGTAATAAAGAATGGGTTATTTCTAAATGAACCACGCACGTAAAAAGAGCTCCATATCTCTTTTCTCGCCGTCCTCCTATCGCGACCTCTAATGGACGAAAAAAATCAAGAGCTGCATTTGTGAACGTCATTAAATGTGGTTTCTGCCTTATAGCATGTAATTTGGCCATCTGTAGTGGTACTGGTACCGCCCTTTGAGGGGGCAACGGCCCTTTGAGGGGCAACGGCCCTTTGCAGGGGTGCAGTACTGGCATTCAAATGCGATCTTTCTTACGGCGCCCCGTAAACGTAACACCCAGAAACGCTGCCTAACTTCTTTGCATACGTATTCGCGTCCTAAGTATCCCACTCTCTCTGTTCGTGCTGTAGAAGTAGTCTGGTGTACGCATATTTTGAGTCAAGTATTGCTGGCTTTTGGTTTCTGCCGCTATGCCTTTGACAGCGCTTATCCTGCCTCTGACTCGTAATATGGTTTTTGGGTCAATATAGGCATTTAATTTACTCAGCTGACTATTTTTTAGCACGCATTTTATCTTGTCATTTTTTAACGACTCGGTTTCATTCCTAAAACTTTCGCTTTGGGCCTGTGTTATCCAGTAGTTTTCTGCCCTTTTTAATTCGGCTACGGATAATGTTTTTTTATTATTTCCTTGTTTCAGGCATTTCTCGATGAACCGGTATATCCACGCAGTGTTTAGTATCTACCGTGTCCATTTTGAAAACCGCTCGATTTCAATCAGGCGTGTTTCTTCTTCGTCTTTTTTTATGGTACAAATTGTCTTTTTCAATTCTTCGTCTCCTTCATGCGGTATGGATGTATCCCTTTCTTGGGGCAGCCGACTTTCGTCCAAACTAAAGAATTGTGGGCCGCTTAACCATCGTTCCCATGAGTTCGCAGCATAATGTGTGACATTCCGTGTTGCGTCATCCGCCGGATTGTCACTTATTTCCAGATCGCTCCGTCAGGGATTGCGTCAATCTCGCCTAGACGGTGCGCGACGAATACCTACTCGGATCTGACTTGATCCAATGTAAAACACTTTTTGAGTCTGACATGTAGGTTTTTTCAAACTTCCAGTAATGTTTGTCTTTTATTAACTTTGTTAACCTACTGGCTAGTGTCCCTGCCTGGAGTTGTTGATCCTGGGCAGAGAAAGTGGTTTCAATTGACTCACCTTTCCGGCCAGAAACGAAGTGTATACGCGTTCATCTTCTGTCCTGTAACGTACATACGCAACGGCAGCATAAGCAGAAGCATAAGCCTGCATGCTGGCATCTCCGAAGACATGCAACTCTACCGTGCTTGCCTTACGCCCATGACTTTGATAACTACGGGGTATTGCTATAGTTTTAACTTTTTGTAACTCCGTTAACCATACTTTCCACTTTTCTGTCGGTGAATCGCCAATCTTTTCATCCCAACCTGTCTTTTTCCTCCACATTTCTTGCAATATGATTTTTGCTTTTACTGTCAATGTACTGATTATCCCTAACGGGTCGAAAATTAACATAACGACACTTAACGTATCTTGCTTCGTTGGTCGTATGTCTCCTGTTATACATCCTGTTGGAATCTTATTGAAATTCATATCTAATCAAAGCAGATTGGTATTTGGATTCCTATTCAAACCTAATATTCGTTCATTTTTTATTTCTTCGGGGTTCGTCCAATTTACTTTCGAGTTGGAAATTAGTTCCGTGTGTATCTCAGCCAATGCTTCTTTATGGCTTCACGTCCAATTTACCAGCTCAAAACCGCCCTTGTTTATGCACAAATATAACGTCTTTGATTAGAGCCGCTGCCGTTTTTACGTCATCAGTACTATCAAGGTAGTCGTCGACATAATGATGTCGCTGAATTGCCTCGACGGCTTGTCGAGGCAATTCACCATACACTGCTGCATACCACTGCAGTATCATGTGCTGCGGCAATTTCCCTACCAGTTCTTTCAACAGTTGTTGATTCATTAAATACACCGTGTGACCCATATTTCGAATTGAATAAACAACATTACATACGATAGTACCGAATTCAACAATTTTACTAAAAGCTCACTCGTACTGTGAATAAAAGGTGATCTACTGCTACGTTTAATGACGTAGCTTTCTCCGCCGCCGGCTGGTATGCGGTAATCTGTTTGTTATTATCCGCCATTTGTTTAATTTTCGATTTGCGATTTAGTTTCTCGTGTCCCTGCGTCGATATTGATTTCGCGTTCGATCTTGCTTGTTGTTTTCGATTATTCTATTATTGTTTGATGTTTCTTTGGCCAGTCGTTTGTTCGCCGTGTTGAATGTCTTGATGACACTTGACTTTCACACACGCTTTCTCCGTCGTCGAGCGAATCTTCCGCCCCCTCTTCTAACTTCAATTTGTGGATAGCCATCTTCTCTTCCAATAACTGGAGCGCAATTTCCGCTTCGGCGTCTGCTTTGGCTTTTGCTTTTTTGGCGTCGGCTTCGGCCTTTCGAGTTTCGGTTTCGGTTTTTGCGGTTGCGATCTTTTTTTTAAGCCGCGCCATATCTTCGGCTGCCTCCATATCTGCTTGTAATATTTGCAGTGCTATGGCGTTTACGGTCGTGGATCTGCCTGATCTGCTAGATCTGTAACTTACAACAGGCCTTGATTTCGTTGAGTGCTTTCCTTTGGTGTTGCCGTCTACGGAAAAGATTTTTGGCTCTCTGACGTCTTCTTTTTCTGCTGCTGCTGTCGGTTCTAACAATCGTATACTTGGGTCGGAGGCTTTCACAGTATCCGTCGAATCGTCGTCGCCGTCTTCATCTTCAGCCGGTGGCTCCGTCGAGTAAGGTGACTTCTAAGCTCTTCGCTCCTGGCGTCAAGCCGCTGTCCTGCCTCTCTGTTGTCTACTTACTTAGATCTCTGGTTCAATATTTCGGGTGTTTTTGCCGCTATTCTGGTATCTCTTTTTGGTGTCCAAATAATGATTTCGACCGTGTCTGTTTTCGCGGACGTGCTTGGTTTCTCGTCGCCGTTAGCCATGGTATTTTATCTGTTTTATCTGCTTTCTAGATTGCACCGATCCTTCGCCAGAAAGATCAACAAATATCGCTGATCCAACGGGTCTTCTTGTAGAATTACACTGATAAATGGCGCGAAGTACCAAAAAATGTCGTCGGTTCAGCAGTTCTTTGGCTGTCACTGATCCAACGCTCGAAGGACCAACAATGTCTCGGCAAATCCGGCTCGATGGACCAACAATGTCTCGGCAAATCCGGCTCGGAGGTTCACACGCTCCAGTTGCAACGTCATGCATAAAATAGATTGCCGAAATAATTTTTGAAACCGGACAACTCGTTCTCGAGTTGCTGTTGCCTTAGAAACACAATCGTATAGACTTAGTTTTATCGTTTTTCGGGTTCTAGATGATGACATAACGTCGAAAAAAATGTTGATTAAACTGTTGATATTTTTGGATGAATATCTACGCTTGTACTCTCTCATTGATTTATGGTTTCGATGTGCGTGAAGCATTTTTATACACTTTCAGATTCAGATTTATAGAAATAAAACGAAAACGAATGCTATGCATTATATTATATTTATTTTTAAACAATGAAAGAGTCACTTTCTAAGCATTTTATTGACTTCCGGTGAAGGATAATTATTAAGCGATAAATCCATTGATACAAGTAGTGAGGGTTGATGATACTCCTTCGAATCCATCTGTCACAATATTCATTGGACTACTGAGGCAGGTCGTCATGACGTTCGTGGATGTTGCCAAATTAGACATAATTTTCGCAGGTAACGACGTCACCAGCTTAAACACGGAGTTAAGAGTCGTTGGCACTATGTTCATCAATGCCTTGAGTAAAAAAAAATATAAGTCATGTAATTAAGCTCGGGTATAATTTGGGGTTGAAAAGTGTGATCGCTAATCGAATATCTACAGGCAAAAAACGTTTTAATAAAAACGACATGTGTGGCAATTAAGTTCCGGGAATTTAAGTATAACTCGGGAACTGGCAACACTGCGTCATTCATATGTCTGGAAAGAGTAGACCTTTCTATGTTTCAGTCGAAATTTGAAGTCAATAGCATGTGTGGTTTGTGTTTTATGCGTCTCCGTAAAATTAGCCGTTCAACATTCAAATTTCGAACGAGCGACACAACGTAATGAAGATTTAAATTTGCAACGGGCGTCGCGCGATGTCAAACGCGCGATGTGTTTTTCAAAAGTAACTTTTTTAGTGGCGTCGTGAAAATTAGTGACCCACATTACAAATAACGTGTTGTGATCCGGATTTTTAGTGAATTCTGGCGAAAAACCCTCGCATATCCACCGAAAATTGGAGGTGGTGTACGAAGATGAGTACATCTCGAAAACACGCGCGTGTTTGACTGGGCGAAGCGGATCAAGGAGAGGCGTGCATCTGTAGATGACGATCCGCGTGAAGGAGCTCCCTTTACCTCTTATACCGACACGAATGTCGGCCTCCTGCGCGCGCTGACCCCGTTTGACCAGCACCTAAGCGTTCGTACGGTGTCTGATGAGTTGAACATCAACAATGAAATCGTTCGTAAGATGTTATACAAGAATTTGAGCATGCGAAAGATTTACGCAAAGATGGTGCCAAATGTTCTCACCCATGGACAGACACATGCGAAAATCGACTTGCCAGGATTTCTTGTCCCGCATTCAGAGCGACGGCAGAGATTGGATGAGTTGGGTAGTCACTGGAGATGAGACCTGGATATTTAAGTATGACCCGTAAACAAAATTGGCAGTAAGTGGAAAATGGTGGGGAGCGGCCAACGAAAGCAAGAATATCCAAGGCGCGTCGACGATGCGTGGTTTTATTACGTTAACATGGCCTAATATAAAGATTTTTGAGTCAAACGAAATTAGATAAAACGGATTTACCGCACGAGGTTTGTAACACCCGACGTTTGGGGGTAGTTGTAACTGGTTTTATCTTGTTTAAAATTTCAAACAAACGCGATAGTCTTCAATGCCAACCAAATTAGTCTAGCAATTTACGTTTCACCATTGCGACTGGTTAAAATATTTTTCCCAAGTACTTACCGGTCCAAGACAAAATACTTTGAATACTCCTTGGCAATCGGTCACAGATTTCAGAGATTTTTTGAGGTTGTCGATGACGTCATTGAGAGAGTCTGTGATATCCTTGATCAAAGTCTGGTGAGCGGACTTGATAGGTGTCAAGCATTGCGTCGATTCTGTGCCCAGCGTCGCGATCAGTCCTGTCAGATAAATCTCAATGCCTTCTGCGCATTTGCTGGCTGAACCAGACATGCCGGATATCGTCGATACGATCGTGGCCAGGAGTTTGAAAACCGGATCCAGTAGCATAGATAGCCCGTTAGTTAAATGACTTGTCATTGTGTCTCCTATTTTGAATAAACCGGTCAGACCTTCTTCAATTTGAGTCAGCAAGGGGTTGATTAACGTATCGGCTACAAAGCCAAGATTCAATAGGTTCGTTACCGTTGATACTGTTTGCTTCACGAGACTCAAGGCATTTTTTACGAGTGCCAAGACGGGGGTCAAAATGTCGTCTAAAATTTCTTTCAGAAGGTTGGAGAAATTTTTTACGAATTCGTTTATCTTACTTGTTATGTTCGTTTGTATGGTGGTGGCATCGGTACAATAGGCCGACTGAAAAATAATAATAATAATAATAATAATAATAAACGCTTTATTCTTAAGAAAAGACAAGATTATTGCCTGCAGGCAATATTTTAGAGTTAACTGTTGAGACTAACAGCTAACTGTTAGAGAAATAATGTTCATGTATTGTATGAACATTATTTACGAGTAGACTACATAACCTGTAGTAGTTCTACATAACCTAACCTATATAAAGATTATAACAAATAAAATAAAAAAGGATAGAATGAAATATATACTTAACTCTTTGTGGGCACAGGATGTGCCACACCAAAATAATCTAACACCTACCTATAAGGACGTTAAGTTTAAAAAGGAGGGGAATAGGAGGAGAAAGGGAATTTATCTGGAAGATTTCAAATAATCTCTGAGTCTGTTTTAAAACTTGTTATGCTTGGCGCGGTTTTCATATTTTTCGGCAAAGCATTCCAAAGACGGGCTCCATGCACGGTGAAGAAGAATGAGAAGAAGTCAGCGCTGTGACTAGGGATATAGAGTAGCAGGTTGTCTTTTGATCTCGGAGGGCGTCCATGAGCCAAAAGTGCAGTAAATCTGCCGGAATGATAATTGAGAGCGACGCCATCCAAGATCTTGGAAAGCATACAAAGCACTCGCATGACTCTTTTCACCCTGGTCGACAGCCAGTGACGCTTCTCTCTGTACCCCGTGACATGGACAAATGTTATGAGGCTATGGATATAACGAAGGCAAACATTTTGGAGACGCTCAATATTGGTGGATAACTTTTCGAGGAGTTCAACCTCCTGTGAGGTCGAGAAATGCGACATCTACATAATCCAGAAGGGGGAGGAGAGCAGACTGACAAATCGTAATCTTGCTTTCCTCCGGGAGGATATTTTTCAGTCTATTCAGCGAATAAAATCGGCCGAAGAGTTTGCGTCGCATTTCTCGAATATGTGGCAAAATAACAAAATCAATAAAATGTCGCACCGTTAACGATCAATAAATAAAAATATTGCTTTATTATTATTAGTAACTTACCCCGCATAAAAATGCAGCCAAAATAAAAATAGTCG
This sequence comes from Micropterix aruncella, assembly GCA_944548615.1. Lineage (NCBI taxonomy): Eukaryota > Metazoa > Arthropoda > Insecta > Lepidoptera > Micropterigidae > Micropterix > Micropterix aruncella. The sequence continues at coordinate 26,230,896 of OX155955.1, read as the reverse complement.
CTTTCATCATGTTACTGAAAAATATCACTGAGTGTACTGATCATGCAACCAATCGCCAACGACTTTTATACTCCTCCAGTCAGGAAATTTGCAATTCAATTTCCAAATTCTATACAATAGTCAAACGTTTATCTAATTATTAAAAAGACAATGGTATCTACCTTTATCTCATTCGGAAATTTTAACAAATGTCCTATAGAGTTACAGAAAAACAAGCCTCACTAGCCGCTTATATTTATTCAGCTGTTCATTATAATTCGTGTTTTTTTGTTTGTATATTCCCTACTTATTTTTGTTCATCTTCGTATTAGTATTTCTGATATTTGGCCGCATTCTTCTTGCTTGCTTACTTATATGTGTAGTGTTCAATCCATGATTACCGGTAAACTACCTAGTACTAGATAAAGGAAAGTTTGTATATATTCTTTCCTTCATAAACTGTTTCCTTCATAAACACAAATTGAAAATATCACAAAACATGCGTTTTGTGATATTTTCAGTTTGTGTATAACAATATGACACAACAACAAAAAGTATCACAAAATGCATGCTTTTCGCACTTTTATTAACGGGAATAACCTTTACTTATTTTATTTATTTATTTATTTATTTAGGTACATAGGATTAGGTATACAGTTCATTCATAGGTCATGTAATCTTATAATAATTATATAAATTATTTAATAATTAATATAGAGAGGTTTAACACATCTTACATGACCTTTACTGCCAATAGCACATCTAACTAGGCGATAATTTGGCCCGTCTCTAGATGTGCATATTTTTATGCAATTTTAAGAAATTAAGTGTTTTTTTTTTAATAAATTATTTGGACCCACCACCTGTATATACACATAAATATACCAATTTTATAAAAAATATAGCTATGTAATAAATATATACATTTATTTATTGTAAAGTATGTTTTAAGACATATTATACATTTCTAACGATGATGCCCAAGTAATAATGTTAACATCGGCCATGAGGAAAAAAGCGCCAGGAATTATCCCCGTGCAATAAGATCGTCAGCAAAAATAACTTACATATGTATATCCTGCCAAAACGGAAAACAGCATTCGGTCAAAGACACGTTTTTTATCTAGCGCTTAAGTTATATAATATTATGAAATTAGATTACCAAAGATATAAAAAAAATGGCTGTGTCACCCCAGGACTTTCTCGGCAAGCATACAAGGCCCTCCCCCACCACCCGCGCTAACCCCCCCCCCCCCCCCCCCCCTTACCCCCAGACAATTAACACGTTCAGTGCATTTAGCACGTTCACGATACATTCCCTTGGGTTGGGAAAGTAAAAAACTCAAAAAAATATACCTATATACACACTAAACTAATACTCAACAATAAGTAAGACAATAAGTTAAGGGCGAACAGACTATAAACATATTTATTTTATTTATTTATTTAAGAATTAATTACAATAAAACATTGATTTGCTTACAAAAATAACAGAAACCGAATGGCAAAACCTTAACGTTTTGCTTATTTGATTCTGTCACGCAACTGGGACTAGCCCGTTTTAGCGTGGACAGGACTCTAATATTACAATCAAGTTTGCTTGATTGCTTGATTCAAATGTAGAAGTTTTCGTAAAACGGTAAAAACACTAAATTGCCATAAAATGTGGTCTTCAAAAAAAAAAATATAATAAGAATAAATATTAAAAGATAATATAATAAATAAAAAGCAATTCCATTGTATAATCGGCTATAATATAAAATTTGATTAAATAATATAAATAAAGTTATAGTGAGAAAAGAAATTAATATTTAATATATGTTAAGTAATATAGGATTTAATATAAAAAATATCAAAAAAAGTACAATTCATTGTCAAAATAATATATAACAACAAAGTCAAATAATTTTTGGTAGTTAGTTCAATGTTAAAATATACTCAACATACATGTTTAAAAATATGTTAATAATTTGTGCACCTAAGTTTTATTAAACTATTATTTTTAACTTTTGATGTATGGTTAGTCCGTCGGATTCGATAACCATTCCTTTATTTTATTTTTGATTTCCCTAAATGTCAAATTCATTTTTATTTCCATATTGATCAGATTGTAAAATCTCGACGCAATGAAAGAGTAATGTCTTTGTCCAAAAAATGTTTTCATTCTGGGTATTATTAAGCTATTTTCTATAACTTGTCTCGTTGGCCTTCGGTTCTGAATTATTCCTAAATTTGAGTTATTGTCCAAAAATAGCCTTAAGAGGAAAGTTTTTAGAAAAAGTTGCCTACAATCAAGGACTTTAGCTTCTTTATAAAGTTCATTAGTGGGATGGCGACATGGTCTACTTAGAATAATTTTTAATATAAATTTCTGCGCAACTTCCAATGGCTCTAGCAGGGTTTTACCACATCCACCCTATCCAATTATGCCGTAAGTAATAAGCGATTCACATAAAGCATAATAAACAGTTTTTAGTGTTTTGGAATCCAGAATATTCCTCAGTTCTTTGAAAACATATCCAAGGATCCGCACCTTCGTAGCCACGTTATGTAAATGAGAGTCCCAACGGAGAAAGCAATCTAGAGAGATGGCTAGATATTTCCAAGATATTTCTCCTTGTAGAGGCTGACAGTTACAAGACTCTACGCTATCGCATTCGTGTACCTACTACAATAGTTTTATTAGTAGTGGATTGACCTCTGGTGTTTATACTAAATGGCATGTATTTGGTTTTGCCAACATTAAGCGTCAACATAAAGTTTCCTAGCCAATTTTTAACAATTTCCATGCCCTCGTTTGCTTTCTCAAATGTGTAATCCCAGTTTGAACCCTTGAATATTATAACAGTTTAATCGGCATATGTGATGATTTTACCTACTGGTAACTGACATAGGTCGTTTATGTAGATGAGGAATAAAATGGGTTCCAAAACGCTACCCTGTGGCACACCAAACGTGAGATGTTGGCTTTTACTCTGGAGGCTCTGGATGGTGGCAATTTGTATCCTCTTGGATAGGTAACTATCAAACTATTTAAGACTTGTATAGTTAATTCCCACACTGCTCAGTTTGCACAATAATATATTATGTGGATCGGAGTCAAAAGCCTTGGAAAAGGTCAAGGAAAACTCCTAGACACTTGTCTCCTTTATCAACCGTTTCGACTATAAATTCTGTTAAGGCAGTTATAGCATCTGTTATCCCTAAACCTTCCCTAAAACCGAAATGGTTGTCTAAGAGCATTTTATTTTCAATTTAAAATTTATAGAGTCTCGCCTTTGCAACTTTCTCGTAGGTCGATAATTATTGAGATCCTGCTTGTCTCCCCCTTATGTTATGTTAATGACAAATAAATAACCAAATAGATTAGCCACGTTAAGCAAACCTAGGTAGGATAATATGATAGGAGAGCGGAGATAGGTTAAGGCGACATGAGACCTCAGAAAAATATCCGAAATGGGCGGACACGAGAAAAAATAGGTTGGGTCAATTTTGTAGCGCTTGACCAATAAAATCCAGCGTTGACGAAGCATCAAGCGCAGATTCTACGTCCGCTCGCGCCGGCGGACAGGCGCATACTAAATGCTCTATCGCAGCGCTAGCACAGAATAACTATCTTTACGCAGTGGTGGCATAAGGGTGTTAATGGCAAAGTATATTTAGCGTAACTCTCAGAGCGCTCTCACGCTTTTTAATTGTATTACATTTATGGCCTAAATAAAGAATTTGACTAAGTGCTACGCTAGAGAATTAACCAGTTAATATAATGAAATTATAATAAAACACACTCACTGCTTACATTGTAGGAGTAATCGCGCCTGAAAGTTTTCGAAGTCAGTTTAAAGCCTTTTAATGTCCAAGGCAATGAGCAACTTTTCTGACTCTAAATTTTAAATTGTTTCCTTATGGAAGGATTCACTTAAAAACATTTTTAAATTAATGCTTATATTTTTCAAAAAACTCATAAAACTAAATTTCTTCAGATATGGTCGTTCCCAGCTGGTCGTTCCCCTTAAGCTGTATTAATAATAATAATAAATATATTGTTTGGAAAGCGACCCGACAGTAGTTGTATGTAACTAGTACTTAAATGAATATTATTATGTTATACTTTACAATTATAGATATATAGGATAATGATTTGAAGGTTATACTAGACTACTATAATAAATAGATATAGCTAGTATGCGCTATAGCATACAATTATATGAATAATTGCATGCTATAGCCATTAGGTGTAAATGTCATTAACCAGAGATTATTTTGTATAAGTAAACTGGACCATAATTATTAGGCTACCTGACTTCTGTTATACAATTACGTTTTCTATCAGATAGATAACAAATGAAAGCGGTATTTGATACTGTTGATATGTAATACCTTTTCATTGTATAGGTGAAGAATATCACCGAAGCCACTAACAGTCTCAACTTTTACTGTAGATGCCCGTGCTATCATATGTGTCCCTAATGTGTCGGCACTATCCAAAAATAGGAGTTATTTGTGATCTCCGAAAATGGTTTAAAAAAACTTTCAAGTGACATTGACGGTACCTATTCGCAGTGCAGGATTTACGTATAAGCTGCACAAGCTACGTATAAGCTGCACAAGCTATCTCAAGGCTCCCACTTTCTTGTGCCCAAAATATATATATATATATATATATATATATATATATATATATATATATATATATATATATATATATATATATATATATATATATATATATATATATATATATATATATATATATATATATATATATATATATATATATATATATATATATATATATATATATATATATATATATATATATATATATATATATATATATATATATATATATATATATATATATATATATATATATATATATATATATATATATATATATATATATATATATATATATATATATATATATATATATATATATATACATATATACTGCAGCATTAGCTTGAACAGCTTAGGGCCTTATTAAGTCTAAATCCGGCGCTGCCTATTCGAGAGGTCACAATGTGCGTTCAAAGGAACATTTCGTTGCTTTACCAAAATATTGTAAACCATGAAGATCATACACGATCCTGTCGCGATCTCCGATCTTTAGTGAGTCATTCACTAAGGAAGTCAGAAAGTATGGCCGACGTCGCCGATCTAAAGATTATAATTACTTGAACGTCATTTTTAGTGTTTTCAGAAGGCGGTTTTTATTAGAAAAAAACGGCAAGTAGCTAAGAACTGATTTCATCTGAATATTAATTTCATAAGTAAAATGGATGAGCGCCCTCTATCGGCCAGCAGATGAGCCAGTTTGGGTTCTGTTACACAACCGCTTCGAGCGGCGCGGTTCGTTTCTCGGCCAGCTAGCCAGCCATATGGTTAAAATGTATGGCGGAAATTAAATATTATTAGTGCAGCTTCTAGGGGAGACCGGGTATGGTTTTCTCACGGGTTGGTTGTCACAGCGGTCATAATGCGTCGAAGGAGCGCGAGAGCAACACCTTCCCCCCTACTTCAGTTCAGTCCGCTCTGGCATGCCGTGACGGAGACACGTGCTTTCGTTTTTCCGCACAGCGAAAGTATTTTTTTGTGCATCTGTGTCCAGTCTCGTAAGTATTCTTAAATTTTGCATAGTAATATACCTTTCTGTTTATTTATGATGTTAAATATGTATTACATAATATCGCTATATGGTTTCTTAAATAAACATTGATTTCAATTTATTTTGGGAGGTTATTTTCTTAAAACTAGGTTTGGGGCAGGTTGTCTCAGATAGACGGGGGATGGTTGTCATATGCACGTATGCTGCCTTTTTAGTTGACTCTTTGGGATTTTTCTACATGAATGTTTGTTTCAGAGCTAGTCATAAAAATGCCACGACATCACATGAGAAAATCAACTCGAGGGCTTGTTTCACTAGCATTGATGTTGCGTGCTGCAAGAGAAGTGAAAAACCATGGTAAATCCATAACGTCTGTTGTAAAGGATTTCGGAAATAATTATCGCACTTCAACAAGGTATTGTAACAAATTTACTACCGGAGAGATAAGCAACACGGCCGTATCAACACCATATAAAAAATAGGCTATCAAAGGAATCCACAGATTTTTACCGATGAACAGGAAGAAGAATTGGAAATATATATATACTTCTGGTTTCAAGTATTTATGTCGGTTTGTCTCCCAAGGACATTCGGTAAATAGCGTTCGAACTTGCTATTTCCATTAAATTGAAAGTTCCAAAGTCTTGGGAATCGAACAAGCTAGCTGGCTGCGATTGGTTTACGTAATTTTTGTAAAGACACTTTTCTCTGTCCATTAGAACACCTGAAGCCACAAGTTTGGCTAGAGCCACCAGCTTTAACCCACATAATGTCAACCATTTTTTTGATAACCTTGAATCAAAGAGTTCTCTGATAGTATCGCCACAAGTTTTGAAGCCTCTACCAAAAGCTCCACCGCGCAAGTCGCAACGAGCTGATAAAAAAATGTAAATCAGCAATTTTAACAGATACACCGGAGAAGACCTATTTAGAAGAGAAAAAAAACAAACAACGAAGAAGAAGAAAGTAGCGAAATGTGTATTGAGTGAGAATAAGGAAGACAAAAGTTTTATAAAGGAAAGAAAATTTAAAAGAAAGCAGTTGACAGCGACAAAGACGAGAAAGAGGATGAAGAGTTTTGCTTAGTCTACTTATCACCATACTCAGCTAGTAAGTTTAGGGAAGTCTGGATTCAGTGCCAGGATTGCAGGCTATGGGCACACGAAGCATGCACTATTGTGATTCTGAATATTCAGACTGATTTTTAGGCTGACTAAAATAATTTCCTTAGGTTAGATATTTTCAATTTAAAAAACAATGCGTCGAAAGATATGTTTTGTTACCGAAATTCTAAGTTTGTTAAATAGAATTTAATCAAATTAAGTATTTTTTTCTTATGTACGATTAGATACGTAAAAGATTTTATCTTAATTAAAAATATTCGTTTCATTTCAATAAGTGTTTATTTTAATATTCCCCTATTACATTACTATGTGACTACCTACCCCAGACACTGTGACAACCATACCCGATATGGGGTTAAAAGTCACACTTTTCTTTTTCACAAAAAAAATAATATTTCCTGGATAAATAATGTTAGAGATAAAGTCGTTATTTCTTTTTAAACTAGAATAAATACACTATCCATTGATATAAAAATGTCATTGCCAAACGAATAAAATAGCCACTAAAAATGCAAAAGAAAATAATGTGACTTCCAACCCCGGTCTCTCCTATACTAGATATGCCAACCAAAATTTCCTAACGAGGCAAATGTGTACCGAATTTCAAGTCTCTAAGTCCTATATTTCGAAGATGATATATGACTAGTGCGCCCCCTGGTGGACCGATTTCAACCACAATCTTGCCATGACCAAATGATGCCTGCATACCAAATTTCAGCTCAATCGAATTAAGCGTTTGGGCGCTATCGTGGAGGAATCTATACACACAGATACACACGCAGACACATAGATAGACTTCAACCATGAAATTGTCTTAATCGTATCAGGGGGGCTCGAAATAGACATTTCCGTTTTCATCTCGAAAATAAAAATTTATGCGTTCACAATACTTTCCCTTCTCCTCGGTTGGTGGGTCGGGAAAGTAAAAATGTACTATCGTAGGAACTCTTCGCCACGTAATAATTCGTCGTTATTCTTAATAAATTTATAGTAACTTTATGATTTTTTCTTTTATAATTATTGTAAATAGTAAAATTTTACATTTATCGTTATATAACATTTCTATGATATTGACATGTTTAATCTGTCTTATGTAAAATAAATTAATATTAATGTGATTCTAACCTTGAAAATAAAAGAATAACAACCGTTTTTAGTCCGTAATTATTATTAACTTGACACGGGTTCTGAGATAATAATTATGACATACCTAATATTTACTCAGTTTGTACGCCTTGTATTTACACTCATATTTGAATTTACATACAGACGCACATTTTTTAGTTTTATCAATGTTTTTACCTTTGTGTTGATATATCGCATTATCTTATAATTAAGCATTTTTGTTAAATATTACAAAAAAATATTTGTATGTTTCCTGCGGTTTACGATCACCTCCCTGCCCGCGACGCGAAGCTTGTCAAGCATGCTTGATCGTCTAGCTAGAGAGCCCCTAAGAGGCTCTCTAGATGATCAAGCTTGTCTAGCAATGCGTCGCGGGCTGGGCAGGGATCGTAAACTGCAGGAATTATGTAAATATATTTTAAAAATATTTACCCAAAATGCCTAATTCTGTAGTTTATACCAGGGAGTCACGTTAATTAGACGTAATTGATTGATGAATGACGTGACTCCCTGGTATAGAACTACAAAATTAGGCATTTTTCGTAAATATTTAAAAAATATATTTGCATATTTCCTGCGGTTTACGATCCCTGTCTAGCCCGCGACGCTTGACAAGCATGCTTAATCGTCTAGACCAGCGGTTCTTAACCTTTCTGGCTGGCGACCCAAAGTACGAATATATTTGAAGTACGCGACCTTAACCCCTCAAATGAATGGCGATTAGCTCGGGTTGCCTACGGCAAAATGTTTATAAATTTATATTTACATTTACATTTACATTTACATAGAGCGGGGTTTACTATAGAGCTATAGCATTACTATAGAGCGGATTACTATAAAGCGGCGCACATTTACATTTATATTTACATTTATATAAATTTATATACATTTTGTATACATTTTGCCAAGGCATCCCTTAAGGAACGCCTCACATTTGAGGGGCTAATCTATTTTTTTATTTTATTTTCCAGTGACAGGTACTAAAATGATATATTATGTAATTTTATAGGATGTACTTGCAAAATTAGAAATAACAACTTTATTTAAATGTTCTGTATTAAAATCAGACTATTCAGCATTAAAACAGTTTAAAAAATTACAGCAAAATAATTAATGATGTTGTATTTTTGAGCAAAGATCATGTATACGTGGAGTTATGTTTATAGAAAGTGCACACCGCATGTCCTGCTCAGGATCCAACCTATTCCTGTACTTATTCTTCATAACAGCAAGGCATGAAAATCCTGCTTCAAATAAATAAGTAGTTGGGAATGGTAGCAGGGCTTTTTTAGCTTCATTGCTCAGAACAGGCTTCCCAGATAATTGCGCCCAAAATTTTGTGAGACTCGTTCTGGCAAATCTCTCTTTTAAAACTGCATCACCTTGCATTTCGAGCAATTCTTCTTGTAATCCAGCTGAATCGTTTTCAACGCCCATTACATCTACTTCAAATAGATTTCTTACCCAATTCCATTTCATTTTCAAGTTTTCTCAAATGATGTAAAAAAATAGGCATGGTCTCCACGAAAATACGGTTGCCATTAAGATTAAGATCTTCCAAAAACAAGTCCCGCTCACTCCGTAACATCCGATTGGGGACATTTATGTCGGCCGCCTAAACATCGTAATGTCCGCTAGCGGATAAAGCGCTCGCCGCTGCGAAAAATGCAATTTACGATTCGAAACGTCGTACTATATGCTTTCTGACGGCGCAACGATATGGCCAAAATATCTTTAATTCAAGATTTCTGTGTGGCAATATCGAACGGCGATTTAAAAAGTGAGCATAGACGTCAAAACGGCAGTGTCCATCGGCCACCGCCGCGGCCGCGTATAGTTCCGCGAAATGGTTGATAAAAACAGTGTTTTGTGCAGTGTTTTGTGCCATTTACTGGAGAACAGTGAGTAATTTGCATTTTTAAGTAGTTTAGGCATGAGGATTAGTCAATTGAGATTGTCCATTTGCTGTTTTTCACGAAAACACTTCGGCGACAACAAACGGCTCGCGAAAAAATGGTTGTTTTTATTTTGTAATGTTTATGAAATATCCCGATATATTGCGAAATATGACGTAATGTCGCTTTAATTTACTAACAAAATAAGTATTGCTTCATTTACATCCTAAGTTATCACATAATTAGGCGTATTTTAACAATTATATCTTGTTTTGTAAAATGAATCGCGCAAAGAAACTTGTTTTGATAATTACTATGAGAGAATAAAGTGCGATTTTCCATAGTTTTTCGATGAAATGGGACTCTTTGGAGTATAGTAATTAGTTATTAGACATATAATAATTCTATGATAAGACAATATAATTGAAAAAATCTAACGAATTTTATATTATGAGCATTCAAAGTTTACTATTAAGTTCGGACGCGGAAACTCACAAAACTTTAGATTTTTCTATAATATCAGACAAAGCTCAAAGTTCTGGTGTGATTTCTAAGAAGTGTGATGTAGTAATAAAGTTATTTTGAAAGAATTTCATATAAAAAAATACCATAAGTAGTCACAAATTAAAAATTAAAAATTTTTTTTTTTACGAGAATACATAAAAATTTTCTTGGCTGAATAAATAAATATTTTTGTATGCAAATAAGTAAAAAAAAAATATCGTTTTGGTAAAGCATTTAATAAAGAACATAACTGTATTTACAATTTTTGCATATTTTACGTATTTTGTGACACAAAAAAAGAGATTTGATTTTATAGGCGAGTTTTTTCAGTTTGCCAATTTTGTAATAGTTATTCATTATTATCTTAATTGTTTTACGAGATAAGGTTATAATGTTTTATATGTCAAATTTCAATGCAATCATTTTTCTCTTTATCTTTTTTAAATCCGTTTAGTGGTTTATAAGTTATGATCGTTTTTCTCAAGGCCGTTGACTCGCGTCGATTTTTTGCCCGAATATGTCGCGCGCAAAAGTGATAGGTGAGTTTTTACTTCGCGACAGGAGGGGGTTGGAAACGCTGCCAATTGACATTGAGCAATTTTATTTTGCCAAAGTTTGATTTTGTTTTTAAAAACAGTATTGTTTTTATAAATGTCTACTACGGTGCGATTTTGACCTTGCATGTCTGTGTTCAACTGATTCAAGTGGTGGAAAATATCACCCAAATATGCCAATTTAGCCATCCATTTGTTGTCACTGAAGCGATCAGCACATTCGTGTCTTTTATCTGTCAAAAATATTTCTATTTCTGTTTTTAGAGAAAGAATTCTAGCCAGAATCTTTCCGCGGGATAGCCAGCGGATATCCGAATGGTATAATAAATTCTGGTATTCTGAACCCATTTCTTCGCACATCAGTCGAAATATCCGAGAGTTCATAGTGCGCGCCTTTATGAAATTTATAATTTGTATTACGTCCAATAGATGAACGGACAATAGATGGCAGTAACACAGCCTTTAGTCCTTGTTCTGTGACTAGTAATAATTGTCACTATACTAGTTTAGTGACATCGATCGACCTATCAATACAAAATAAAAATAATCGCAATTAAAAACGTCAAGTTTTACCACTTCTTTAAAGTCGTTTGGGGGATTTCCGCGACCCAACCCAATACCTCTCGCGACCCGAATTTGGGTCGCGACCCGAGGTTAAGAATCGCTGGTCTAGACTCTAGAGAGCCCTTAAAAAATGCGAATATTTTATGAACAATACTTTTAGTAGTATAACTTATAAGTATTTTGCCTTGCCTTGGTATATTATTTTATCGCAAGATTAATAATAAAGTGAAAAATGATTATTTATAAATGGATGTTAAATGTACTGACAGAAAATAAAAGAAAAATTATACGAATATGTTATGAACTTTAGTATAAATAATATCATAAGAATTTTAGGATAAATAAGATCAATGGAGTTAACAAATTAGAAGGAACTAGGGACTTGGCACAACTAGAGCTGTCAACTACAACGGGCGAGCCCGTCACCTCAGGAAGTTCACGATACGATACCCTACCACACCTCACGATATTTGATCATTCTGTCTCCCGTGAGGTGAGCGAAGAAGGCTTGGAACGAAACAGTCCACTGTGTAGTTACGCCACTCGCCCGTATGAAGCTAACGCTTCACCGCGAGATAACCAGGTTAATCACCTAGCGAGCCGACACTCGCGCCCTCACTTCCAGTTGCAGCCAGGTCCCGGTCTCCTGACCGGTTACAGGTTTGAGGTCGCTTGCGCGGTCCTCTCTTTACGTAGCAGTGATTCGGTGTTTACCGAATCTATCGCGGACCACGGCATCCTTTGCCGTGGTCCGCGATGGTCGTTTCTCCGGGTTGCCGATTGGTCGTCTCAAGAGCAGTTGCCGTAAGGATAAAAACTACCGATGCTCTAAACCGTTTCCAGACTCCTCGGCTATCAGTCGCAATGCACAATCGACTGGCTGACGCCGCACAGTGCGCAAACCGTCCAGGAGCGCCCGAAGGGCGATAACTAAGGGTGGCCCGCAGGTCAGAGCCCTACCCGGGTTCGCACTTCTGCGTGGAGGCTGCCGGATGGGTGTTGACCGGTGAGTTTGGCCGACCCTACACATGGGTCTTTGTAGCCATTAGCTCCCTTGGGGAGTTTAGTAAGCCTAAGGTCTAAAATATTAAAATTCTCCATTAATCACGACTAGCTCAAGAGACCATCTTGCAAAATGGCGGTTTAATTTTGGTTTTTCGAAAATAACCTCCGATCCCTAATAGTTATAGTAAGCCTGAAAGGTCACAATGCTCTCCATGTAAAAAAGAAAATTTTAATATTTTGCCTAGATTTATCTCAAGGATAAAAAAAAAAAAAAAAATATGGCGAGATAAATAAAAGTGACAAAGGATTATTACACGACTGCCCGAAAAAAACGAGTGTAATGTGTTCAGCATTCATTTATGTATGTTTTCCGTTTCTTTATTCCACCATAACTTCTAAACGCTTCAACCAATTTAGAAGTGTGTGGTGTTAAAATCGTCATCCCGGGTCTCATAGGGTACTTTAACTGTTTAAATATTAAACAGTTAAAGTACTAAATACAGTTAAGTACCTTCAATTAAATATTATTATATATTAATTTAGTATGTAAGTAGCTGTTTAAATGTCCAAATGTCAATAAATTAACATAAATATATTGTGTTTAGGCGGGGGCATGGCCAGGCAATTTGAGTTTGAAATTGTCTGACTATTCCCCTACTCCCAGCATCTCTCCGATGCTGGGTTTGGCGAACGGTTTAGGGAGTAGCGCAGGTCGCATAGATCCCCTAAACAAGGCCAGGGGACTATCCTTCTCGAGGTTGCCGCCTGTTATTGACCAAGTGCCCTAGGTAAGTGGTATAACAAAAACCCCTGGCCGGCACTCAAGATCCTAACCCTCAGTCACATCCCAGTCTCCTTAGCCAATCCCTCAGTGCCGAACCAGGCGGCACCAACCTACAACCAGGCCCACACAGCCTCTGGGGCACTAAACCCCCCCCCCCCCCACAAAAGTGTACCACACCTACCAAGGGCGGGTAGTGTGTGCGTTATCCCATCAGCTCAACTAAACCAAAAAATGAAAGCATAAGTTAAAGACAATTTACCCCAGGAGGGTACCACAATCCCTTCCAAGGATAGTGGAGAATCCCTCACCGAGCCCAGCTCGGTCTGCCCCTCATATTCTGGGGGGGGGGGGCAACTCGTGCCACAAAACAGGTTCAAGTCTGGACCTGTCAAGCCTCTAAGAGGCAATACCACTACCAACACCAGACACTGCCGTTGTGTCACAGTGGACCTTAGTCGCTCACAAGCGCCCCTGCAAAAGGGGGACCACTAACACAACGGCAAATAACAAAAGAAAAGTGCAGGAAGGCAAACCGGAACGCAGTCGCCTTAATAGGCGCGCGAGAAGGAAAGACGGCAAATAACAAAAGAAAAGGGCAAGAAGGCAAACCGGAACGCAGTCGCCTTAATAGGCGCGCGAGAAGGAAAGACTTTCAGCCCAAAGGAACCACACCACACACCGATACAGGCACCGCAGCAGCAGGAACGCAGCGCGAACCTGTACCGGTCACAGTGGCAGAACCACAGCCAATACCACCACTACCACCCAGCCAGTCGAAAAGACGGCAAAACCCGAGAAGTTTTCGCGGTAGGCGGAACGCTGCGAGGGCTCCCACTGCTCCTGAAAAGGAACAACCGGGGACTGGGGCTGGGCCAGACGAGAAAGTTTCTTCGAAGCGGGCTCGTCTGGACGAGACCCAGTCTCCTAGAGGGGAGTCCAAACGCGCGAAAACCGAAGCGAAACCCAAACGGGCGATGAGTTACGCAGATGCGGCTCAGTCACAAATGAAGGTGGCGGTCATCACTGTTCCGCCGAGAGCCCTGTCACAGGCTCAAGCGGAGCAGCTTAGGGAGACTATCGACGATAGCAGTCTACAAGCTGTACTGTCTCGACCCTTCCCGAGCGCGCACGCCCCATCTTTCCGTGATCGCCCCTTCCTGATGGACGGGGTATTAGCGATGTGGTGTGAGGACGAAATCGCGCTGTACGCTGGAAAACGCTGGAAAACGCAGTCATGACAATGGCATCACCCATACCCAACACCACCCTGGCTGTCATCAGGCAGTCAGAGATGAAGAAGAGGCTCAAGGTAGGGCTTCTTATCCATACCCGTATTACGGACGCAACCACACTACACAGAGTCCTCTGTGCCCAAAACCCGTGGTACAAAGTACACTCGTGGCAGTGCTACGATATGTCTGTGGATGAAAAGCCTCAGGAGGGTGATTCAAGAGAAAAGGTGGTTCACCTAATTCTTGGAATCCCTGAAGACCAGAGGCAAATAATCCTGGACAGAGACCGCCGAGTAGCTCATATGTCGGGAAGTGGGTATATCCGCTTCTTCCCCACAGAAGAGACCACAACGGCCGAGACAACAACCGCAGCGGCGAATCCGGAACCCTCTACCTCTGCCGCCCAACGGGAGGGCAGAGGTGGCAGAGGTGGAGGAATGGAGACGAATTCGCCACTGCGGATTGAGGGATGCACCAGTGACGAAGATGACGTCCTGCGCAGCCCATAGCTCCATCTCTCTTAACGTCATCCAAACCAACCTCCAGCACAAACAAATAGCGGCGGCCACCCTACGCAGAGTGTTGGAGATGAACAACCAGACTGTCGCCATGATCCAGGAACCCTGGATCAGAAACAACAAGATCTGCGGTCTAAACAGCATCGGAGGTAAGTTAATGTTAGACACCTCTGTTGAAAACCCAAGAACATGCATCTACGTGCCTAAATCTTTAGCAACCACTTTGCTTAACCAATTCTGTTCAAGAGACCTAACTGCAGTGAAACTCACCACAGAAAAACAAACTGTCCTAGTCCTAGCTTCAGTGTACATGCCGAGCGAGAGCGAAATTCCTTCAGGAGAACTAGCCAGACTGGTGCAGCATTGTGAAGCACACGACTGGGAGCTGATCATATCTGCGGACTCCAATGCCCATCACTCTCTGTGGGGAAGCAAAGACACCAACAGAAGGGGAGAGTCCTTAGCTGAATATCTATTTCAAACAAACCTAAACATTATAAACAGAGGTAGGGAACCTACCTTTGTAAACTCTAGGTACCAAACTATCATAGACATTACCTTGGCAACGGACGCGGCGGCCAGTTTGATTGAGGGATGGCACGTATCGAACGAGCCATCGTTTGCAGACCACCGCCGCATCTGTTTTCAAATACGGTACAAGCTAACAGACCCTGTCCCATATCGTAACCCCCGTAAAACAGATATTACAAGGTACACAAACTTACTAAACAAAGCGCTAGGAGACAAACAACCAACTAACGCAGCACTTAGCACAGAAAACATAGAAACAAAGTACAGATCCTAACTACAACCCTTTTAAGTAGTTATGAACTGGCATGTCCTGTTGTAAAACCTAAAGACCCAGGAAAAAGCTCATGGTGGGGGCCAGAGCTGGAAAGGCTACGTCGAGGACTCAGGACACTCTTTAACCGAGCAAAAAATACCAGAACCAGTGAGGACTGGGATAAATACAAAACGGCACAAAAACACTACAAGAAGCGGATCAGATTCCGGAGAACAGAATCCTGGCACAACTTCTGTAGTAGCATACACTCAACGAACCAAGCCGGAAGAATAAAGAAAATCTTAGCTAAAGGTGATCCCAACCTCCTAGGCTCCCTAAAAAAGGAAGACGGCACTTACACAAACACAGATGTAGAAACCAGCTCAGTACTCCTGGAAACACACTTTCCTGGATGTCAAATCACAGAAGATCCTGAGTGGCCAGACGAAAACTACAGCACACCAACAACCCAAGAATGGGAAGTCGCAAACAAGATAGTAACTGCGGACAAGATAAATTGGGCCCTGAAAAGCTTCAAACCTTTCAAATCCGCAGGGCTGGATGGCATTTTCCCAGCACTACTACAATGGCAACCAAACCATGCAACAAAATACTTACTACCAATCTATAGGGCCTGCATATCCTTCAAATACATTTCAAAGGCATGGAGAGAGGCGAAAGTAGTCTTCTTACCGAAACCGGGAAAGGAGGACTACTCACACGCCAAATCCTTCAGACCTATCAGCCTAACGTCTTTCTTACTAAAGACGTTAGAAAGACTGATGGACCGTCACCTAAGGGATGGGACACTAAGAAATAAACAACTACACCCACAACAACACGCCTACACAAAAGGTAAATCAACAGAGTCGGCACTACTTATGGTGGTGCACAAAATAGAATCGGCTCTAACACATAAGCTGTCAACACTCGCCGCCTTTATAGACATAGAAGGCGCTTTTGACAAAACCATGCACAACAGCATAAACCACGCCCTACAGGAACTTAAGGTGGAACCAGTCACCATAAAATGGATCACGGAGCTGGTTAGCAAAAGGGTGGTGCAGATAGTTATGAATACTACCACAAGAGCGAAGGCAGTTAAAGGATGCCCCCAAGGGGGAGTCCTATCACCACTTCTATGGAACATAGTAGTGGACAGCCTCATAAAAACACTAAATGAAAGGGGTTACACTACTATTGGTTATGTCGACGACCTAACAATAATGATAAATGGAAACGCGCTCAGCTTTGCAGATAGTAGAAAAATGGTGTGACGAACATAAATTGTCAGTAAATCCGAAAAAGACAGAACTCATCCTCTTCACCAACAAGAGAAAGTTACCAGAACTACAAGTACCAACATTATTCAACACCAAACTCTCCCTATCTATAGAAGTGAAATATCTGGGAGTCATCCTTGACAGCAAATTAAACTGGGCGAGTCATATCAAAGCCAAAACAAAGAGGGCCTGCCTAACTTTTTGGCAGTGTCGGAGACTAGTGGTGAAAAAATGGGGTCTCAACCAAAAAATCACACTCTGGCTGTACACATCAGTCATTAGGCCCTCTCTGACTTATGGATCAGTTGTATGGTGGCCCAGAACACAACTGACCACAGTGAAAGCGAGACTCCAGAGCCTGCAACGCTTAGCGTGTGTAGCAGCCACTGGATGTATGAGAACCAAACCATCGGCCGCACTGGAGTACCTCCTAAACATGAGACCTCTGGATCTTGTCATCCAAGAGGAGGCTAAGGCAGCCGCTCTAAGACTAAGAGCAAATGGACTGTGGAAACAAAACACAGAAATACCACACTCAAAAATTCTGAAACGGGTTCTAGAAGAAATACCTCTTCTGGACGCACCCATGGACAGGATAATATGCCATCATGTCTTTGATCGAAGATACAATATCCAACTCATTGCAGAACCAGCAGATCACTCTGGTACAAATGAAGTAAGGATATACACAGATGGCTCCAAAACCATTCAAGGTACCGGAGCCGGCGTCTTCTCAAATGATCTAAACATCAAAATATCAACTACCCTAGGCAACCTAAATACGATCTTCCAAGCAGAATGCATTGGCATCACCAGAGCAGCACAAGCAGTTGCAGCCAAAGATGTCGGAGACCTAAGCTTGAAATTTGTCTCCGACAGTGACTCCGTGCTACAAGCGCTAGCAAAAAATACTATAACCTCTGTCCTTGTACTGGAATGCCACAATGCGCTTCAATCCATTGCAAGGTCAAATAGAGTGACCGTGCAATGGATTAAAGGGTACAGCGACTCACTGGGCAACGACGCGCCAGACGAATTGGCCAAAAGGGGATCAAAGGAAATATTATATGGACCGGAACCCTTGATGCCCATTCCCCAGGCCCAAATAAAAACATGGCTACGCAGGAACACCGAAGAAACCCACCTTACAGAATGGAAAAAAAACGCAGGATGCAGGCAAACAAAGAACGCGGTTACGGAAGCGTCCAAAAAACTTGCCCGCAACCTCACCAGATTAAAAAGGGACAAAATCCGTAAAGTCATAGGTACTATGACAGGCCACTGTCCCCTAAACAAACACCTTTTTACCATAGGTGTGACAGACAGCCCTCTATGTAGAGGATGCATGGAGGAAGAAGAAACGCCACAGCATGTGCTCATGGAATGCAGGAGCGTGGCAGAGCAACGGGCAAGAATACTACAATCTCCAGCATATGTCCCGGAGGCCTGTAGCAATCCAAACAGGCTGCTAATATTCTGGGACAGCCTGGGTTGGCTGGAGTAACATAAATAGAAACATGAGCCACGCACAACTGCCCAATCAAGAGGCTAAGTGAGGGAAAAAGCCCAGACAAACTAACTAACTAACTGACAAACTAACTTGTGTTTAGTGTCAAATGAATGATCTAATTGAGTATATTCCGGAAATATAAGTGTATCTATATGGATAAAAACATAAACAACAAATATTTCATTAAAAAACCGTAATAAGAAGAATTATTTTATGAATACAATAATTCAGTTTCTGTAACGGCAGCCGTGTTTTTTATATATATTTACTAGTTTTATAAATGGAAGTCAAATATATACTGACTTGTTAATTAATGCATAGCCGAAACTACTGGACTGAAAACCAAATTTTGGAATTATATTACTTTATTATTTAAACGGTGTTTATGGAAATTAATATCCCAAGGGGCATTAAATGGGGGGTTGACATTGTAGGACCGTCCACTTCGTTAATGCTATTTTGCATATTATCATTGATTATATCGGTTATTGGATTGCTCAATGACGGAGATAATGGGCCCTTGCTGAGTTGGCCACGAAGACCCATTCTGTTCAGGGTTGGTCACACTCACGGGTCAACATTCATTCGGCGGCCTCCACGCATGAAGTGGGAGCCTGGGCAGGACTCTGGTATTAGGGCTAGTTTCCCCTAGGAGTCAACCTTCTGGCGATCCTGGACGGTCTGCGCACCGTGCGGCGTCAGTCAATCGATTGTGCACTCCGACTAACAGCCGGGAGAGTCTGGAAGCAGTACTGTTTCCTATAGATCGGGGATGATTGCGGACCTTAGGGCGACTGCTCCTGAAACGATCATGGGCTACCCGATCCTGGGTGAACAGCCGGGCAAAGGATGCCGTGGCCCGCGATAGATTCGGTATACACTGTTTTACCGCTTCGTAAGTGAGAGGACCGCGCAAGCGACCTCGAACTCGTAACCAAACGAGAGACCGGAGTAATCTGGTCGCAATTGGAAGCAAGGGCGTGAGTCTAAGCCCGCTGGGTAACACTCCTGGCTATCTCGCGGTTAAGGCGTGGGCCTCTTGAGGGAATGTGATGGAGCTTGGCGGTGGATTGTTTTGTCCAAGTCTTCTGCGTTCTTTTCACAAGAGAGAGAACGACTAATCGTTAAAACTTCCTGAGGTGACGGGTTCGCCCGTTGTTGTTGACAATCGCCTCTATATATGTCTTCTTAGGTAAGCATTTTGCCATCTTACATAGTTTTCTTTATTCGTATTTACAGGGATGACAGCAAAACGTAAACTTTAGAGCTTGCATACGAATAAAGCAGGCTGCTGCAGCTTCATGCTTGTTCATTTCAAACATTAACACTATTTTGAGAGCGGCTCTTCGCGATAGCAGGATATTTATAGCGGCATTTATGACGGGTTTAATTTTCACGATAAATTTCTGTACACGTTCTCCCGTTACAGGATACGGGTATATCTTTACTTGCTCCGATGCACCCCACGAGGGACGACTTTAGTTAGTGAAAGATAAATATGTATTTCAATTACGGTACGATAATTTAAAGTGCTTGTGTCGTATAGTTTATACTCACCATAACTTTGCTGCCACGTATCA
Organism: Micropterix aruncella; assembly: GCA_944548615.1. NCBI lineage: Eukaryota > Metazoa > Arthropoda > Insecta > Lepidoptera > Micropterigidae > Micropterix > Micropterix aruncella. Next base: position 26,210,844 of record OX155955.1, on the reverse strand, counting down.
TAGCGCAGTAGTATTTAAAGAGAATAAAATAAAGTTCTTACAAACTGTTTGATCACATCATATTGGTAGCATTTCTTTAGTCAAAACATGTGAAAATAATGCCGATCCTGCGTGAAAGACAGGCAAATGACGCCATGGTTAGCGGTGATTCGAACTAAATCGCCGCTTACATTAGGTAGAGGACCGTGCAAGTGACTTAGAACCAGTAACCAGTCGCTAGGCCGGATAAATCTGGTAAAAACTGGTCGTTAGGGCGCTTGGTCTGTCCTCTAGGTTAACTACCCAGTGCCGGGCGGTAAGGGTTGGTCTCTCGCGGGCTAGTTGTCGGAGCTAGATAGTGGATTGTCATTGTCTAAGTCTACTACACTCATCCCACGGCTAAAAGAAGGGTCACATATCGTTATACCAGCCTGGGGTGACGGGTTCGCCCGTTGTAGTCGTCACCGCCCAACTGTGGTCAGCCATTCTTGAAACGACCAATTGGCTACCCGATCCCGAGTGGTATGAAGGGCATATTATATGTTGCCATGGTCCGCTATAAATTAAAACCGAATTACCTACCGCTGAACACACAACAGGTCCTGTCCACCATTTCATGTCCACCCTAGAACGGGCTAGTCCCAGTTGGGTGACAGAATCAAATAAGCAAAAGGTTAAGTTTTTGCCATTCGGTTTCTGCTATTTTTGTAAACAAATCAAAGTTTTATGGTAATTCATTCTTAAATAAATAATAAAATAAATAAATAGTTTGAGGCCGAGCGAGCGACTTTGAACCTGGAACCAAACGGGAGGACGGAGAAATCCTGTCAAATTTGGTAGTGAAGGCCCGAGGCTGCTCGCTGTATTCTGCTACCCTGTGGCACGCGGTAAGGCTTTGTACTCTCACGGCCTAGATAGCTTAGCTAGATGGTGGACTTCCTTCGTTCCAAAGCATCTACGTTCATCCCAGGTTGCAAGAAAGATCAATATATTTCTATCTATCTGGGTTGACGAGTTCGCCCGCTGCAGATGAAACACACCCCTGTTTGTGCGCTGATAACTCGAGAACGCATTGTGATGAAACACACCCCTGTTTGTGCGCTGATAACTCGAGAACGCGTTGTATGATTTTTAAAAATCTTTACCCAATAGGTTTTATTAGTCAACGATAAGAAATTTCGGGGGGGGGGGTTATTGAATGATTATTTAATAGCATGCTAAATTTGTCTATAGTCTATTTGATTTACATGGGCCATAGAGATTTATTTTCGTAATATTTTTTTTAAGAATAGGCCTGTATGGATTTTTAGTTCCGTACAGAATTATACAGGTTGAGTTTTTAATTGGTGACATCCTTCAAGTGAGTGAATTAGTACGAGCAAAAAAACTACTTTTAATTTTATTTAAATAATAAAAAGCAAAAAAATAATGTTTAAATATATGGTTTTTTCTTAGGAAAATTTGGAAAAATTCACTGATAAATTAAATTTTGACAAGCGTTGAGCACGCTGCGTTATCTATAAATACGTAAAATACCGCGAATAAACAATATTTGAGATATCTTACCTACCGCTAGATGGCGCAACGCACTTGCCTCTTATTATACTATTTTTCAAAACAATATTATTTTTTTCGATAACAAATTTTGTTCTGTGTTTTTTCCCAAAAAAATATATCAAAATTTGCTTATTAGCTTGTACTGATTTACCCACTTTAAAGATGTTACTAATTAAATACTCACTCTGTATAGATCAGGGTGGAAATAGTAGCTTTCATAAGTGGACGACTTTAAAGTGACATTTTTCGTCACACGATCACCGATCAGGACACGACTTAAAAAAATCTTTCGGCAATAGGTTTTATTCGACGATGAAAAGAGCTGATTAGTTTTATGATTCCGTACGTACGATGGTAATGAAAGCTGCCATACAACCGAATTTCTTTCAAATGATAATTTTAAGATTACGATCACTTATCCCCCCACTTATCACTCCACCTACCCTCTCCCCTCACTTCCCCGCCCCTCACCCTGCACCACCAACAAAATTTTATTTTAATATTCGCTTTAATAAATGAAGTCATTCATATTGGCGAAGCGTTCGTGCGATTACAAAGCGAGGCGATTGAAAGAACATCTTGACATGATTCACAGGGAGCTTAATGAATACCAATGTAAAGAATGGGATCGTGGTTTCACAAAGAAAATTAATTTATTAAATTCGACTCAGGTGCATGGTTCATTGGAAATTGAAGAGGATTGTTTGTAGTCAATGTAATCTTGTATTCGCAGAGCAAGGAAATTTGAAGAAGCATTTATATTCCTTTTCCTTAAATCTCTTTTCACAATTTATCATTACCCCGTCCATCTCTGGAATTATTAAAAAAACTGCCTGAGAATATCAAAATTATATGTAGAAACGGAAAAATAACCCAATTTAAATCGAAATTAAAAGGCTACCTTATCGCGAGAGAATTATATAATATTAACGAATAATTATAATTAGATTACTGACGATTTCCATCTCGATTTTTTTTTTTATTTTATTTTTTTATTTAACTTGACATTTGTACCATTTTATTGATTATTATATTATTACTATTATTTCTAATTGTCTCCCATAATCAATTATATTTCTTATTTATAGAACCATTTAATTTTAATATTATAATTTCATGACTATCTGTAGTTATAAATATCTAATATAACTCAATTGTGTGGTGAGTCTCTAATGAAATATTTAGTATACATTTTAAAGTCATTTTAACATTAAGCGGCTATATAAAGTGTCTACACAACTATGTATGTAAAGGTTTTTGAAGACAATAAATGCGATTTGATTTGATTTGATTTGTAATTTTGATACATATTAATTTCCTGACCAACAACGAGGTATTATGAACACACATTTTTTTCGATCTGAAGTCGGAAATATTCATTTTGAGCCAACCTTGAGAATGATAACATTGTACACTTCCAAAAATCCTATACGAAACATTTTTGCTTGCGAAACAAACTTTACCCATTGTGACGCAGGCGCGTCTTTTCCATGTGTAATTCACAGATTTTCCCCATAATTGGACATATTTGTAATTGAAAAGCAGCGTCCGCGTATACAACAACATAACGTCGTTTGACAGCTCGCGCTCGCGGCGACCAAAAACAATATTGTAGAGTTCGGCGGCAGGACTGCCAATCGGAGCAATACCATTTCGCATTGCTGCCAATCACAGCAGTAATAATTTCATTCGAAAAATATAAAATAAATAGTAGATTTTCCGTTTTCGTTTATTTAATATAAAAATAAATTAATAATGATGAAAAAGTGGTTTTAGTAAATTTAAACATGCAATAAATAAAATTTGTTCAACGCACTCAATAATTCCTTGCGTAAAAATCCAATATCGCAAATTGTTAATTTTCCGGGTTACAGCAGTACTCAAAATTAAATATAATAATTTTGGATTTAATTACTATATTTTTTAAATGAAATAATTAATACCGGAAGTCTTATAATGATTTAGCAAACGGAAGAGAGCTCGCAGATTCTGACTTTCTCTAGGTCAAAGTCATTCATTTTCTTTCCATCGTTCGAGAAGCGAACATTTAAAATTAATAATTTATAGTGAGAGTCCCAGAAGTTCCTTTTAATTCTCCCGTTAATTTTCCCTGATCTGATCTCCCGTGTTTTCCCCAGGGACTCTCTTTTGGATCGAGATCAAGCTCTCTCTTTCGAACACGCAACACACCTTTTCGTAAGGGCCGGCCGAAGACCACCGTACTCGGGACTGGGGGGGGAGCGCTGTCCCGCATTTACTGAACGTCGTCGTCGAACGAAGAAGAGACCCTCCCACATTCCCGGTTTACCGATCCATAGCATCCGTATCTTAATCGGATTGCAATTTTATCATTCATTAACGGTTTTAGAATTTTCATTGTCCCCGCTATAACTTAAGATCGCGAGCCGACCCGCTCTACCGACTCGTTAATCCTTGTAAATTCTGATTTTAATAAATCTACTCATTTTTGACAAACTGCGTTTCTATTTTACAAATAAAGTCAAAATTAAATGACGTAAGTGTCACACCATTTTTCGGGAAAACCCAATTTCGGTACGATCAGGCCAATTGCTGTACGATCAGGCCAAGTCGAGCTGCGGTGGGGAATGACTAGGGTAAGGCGAAGTCCGGGCGAAAGTGCAGCACTAAAAATATCGAACTTTTCAAAAAAAATCGGTCTCGAAAACATTTTTTGGCGATTTTTGAGAAAACACTTATTTTCGATATACACTTTTTACTGCTCCTCCCCCCCCCCCCCCCCCCTTTTATGCAGGCATCATCTGGTCATAGCAAGGGTAGAAAAGGTTGTAGTTAAAATTGTTATAACCAGGGGGCGTACTAGACATATTTCAATCTCGAAATATTGAATTTAAAGACTTGAAATTTGGTACATAGATGCCTTGTCGGGCCGAAATCACATTGAACTTTTGAATTTGAATTTGTTTTTGAATTGAGTTTGTGTGTATGTAGATGTATGTGTATGTGTGTATATGCATATATATTTATGAATGTTTGAATGTGTATATGTGTATATGTGTATGTAACTAACACTTTATCATGTATATTTGTATTTATATGTGTAATATTTTATGCCATTATCTTAGTGTTAGTATTGAGTATATTAGTCAAATAATGTTAGTACTACTCGAAAAACACATGCGGTATATTTCGTATGCCGAGATACAGGTTGTTCGGTCTAGTTGGGCATTTATCTAGAATGATCGTATGGGTTGTGTTCATTTCCTTTTGCTTATATAAATAGTTACAAATTATATCTGTACGATCACACTGTTAACTCTCTACCGGGAGCTAACGGGCCCATGCTGGGTTGGCCACGAAGACCCATGTGTTCAGGGTCGGTCACACTCACGGGTCAACACCTATCCGACGGCCTCCACGCATGAGGTGCGAACCTGGGTAGGACGTTCGGGCGAAGGACCTCCCCTGGGAATCAAACCTCGGGCGCTCCTGGACGGTCTGCGCACCGTGCGGCGCAAGCCAATCGATTGTGCACTCTGACTAACAGTTAAGAGTTTCAAGGCGATAGGTGAGGGCAGCAAACCCCGCCCACCGCCCGGGCAGTTATAACGACGAGGGTCGTCTTGTCTGCCCGGGATGTCGTGCTACGACAACCCTGCGCGTACCAGAAGGGTAAAACGCGCAGGGGGTGAAATAGGGTAAACCAACCCCCCCCCGTACCGCCCCGAGAACCCATTTATTCGAAAAATAAAAGGTATTTACAAAAAAATAAAAATTTGCAAAATATTACAAAATTTTACGAGAAAAAAAAACAACAATAGCGTAAATTTAGGAGCCGGTAAGCGGGGTAGAGGACGCTCCAGAACAATGAAGGTGAAGGCGCACTGTCCGTGGGCAGGTCTCGGAGCAGCCACGGGGGGGAGGAATCCCTGGATCCTGCAAAGAACGAAACGCCCCTCGGGGCGGTAAAGAGACGGACACAAAGACGGGCACTTCGGGCTGGAAGTAGCCGCCGAATCACGCCACCAAGGAAGAGGGTACCCCCTGGGGGGTATCCCGAAGCCTCATGCTTTCCCAAGAAGCCACCCAGTGCCCCACAAACTCGCCAAACGACTGGAAGCAGCTCCTACAACTGACCAAATCCGGGTACCAAATCGGAGAACGCCCAACGCACGCGCCCACTGCATCCATCAATTTCTCCCGTGCAGCCGCTAGAATTGGGCAAGACCAAATTACGTGTTCCGCAGTTTGGCGACCATACCCACAGGCGCACCGGGGGTCATCGGCAAGTCCAAAGTCAAATAGTTTGGCTCTGAACTCTCCGTGGCCCCCAACCAGCTGCGTGGTATGGTGGTCGAACCGCAGAAACGAATTTGCCATCCGCACTGCAACGGACGGGAAAAAGCAATGGGTGAGGCGGCCCGTACCCCCGGCGTCCCATCTAGCCTGCCAGACACGCAAGGACTCCACCCGAATCAGGCGGGCAAACTCCCCAGCTCGGTGCGCCACCGGGTCGATCGATAGACCATGAAGGACTACCGGCTCGCCCCGGCTGGTACTCTGACTAACAGTTTAGAGTTTCAAGGCGATAGGTGAGGGCAGCAAACCCCGCCCACCGCCCGGGCAGTTATAACGACGAGGGTCGTCTTGTCTGCCCGGGATGTCGTGCTACGACAACCCTGCGCGTACCAGAAGGGTAGAACGCGTAGGGGGTGAAATAGGGTAAACCACCCCCCCCGTACCGCCCCGAGAACCCATTTATTTATAATAATAAAAGAATTTACAAAGTAAAAATTTACAAAAATAATACTAAATTTACCATATTCACAAAATAAAATAATAAAACAACAAATAACAAATTTAGGGCCGGTAAGCGGGGTAGAGGACGCTCCAGAAACGATGATGGTGGAGGCGCACGGTCCGTGGGCAGGTCTCGGAGCAGCCACGGGGGGGAGGAATCCCTGGATCCTGCAAAGAACGAAACGCCCTTCGGGGCGGCAAAGAGACGGACACAAAGACGGGCACTTCGGGCTGGAAGTAGCCGCCGAATCACGCCACCAAGGAAGAGGGTACCCCCTGGGGGGTATCCCGAGGCCTCATGCTTTCCCAAGAAGCCACCCAGTGCTCCACAAACTCGCCAAACGACTGGAAGCAGCTCCTACAACTGACCAGATCCGGGTACCAAATCGGAGAGCGCCCAACGCACGCGCCCACTGCATCCATCAATTTCTCCCGTGCAGCCGCTAGAATTGGGCAAGACCAAATTACGTGTACTCTGACTAACAGTCGGGGGAGTCTGGAAGCTGTATTGTTTCCTATAGAGCGGGGGTGGTTGCGTACCTTATGGCGATTGCTCTTGAATTGACCATTGGCCATCCGATCCCGGGTAAGAGGCGGGCAAAGGACGCCATGGTGGAGAGGATTGCGCAAGCGACCTCGAACTCGGAACCAATCGAGAGACCGGAGAAATCTGGTCACAATTGGTAGTTAGGGCGCGAGTGTCGGGCCCGCCAGGTAACATAACTGGCTATCTCGCGGTAAGGCGTTGGTCTCTAACGGGTTGTGGCGTAGCTAGACCCTGGATTGTTTTGTCCAAAGTCTTCTACGCTCACTCCAGGGAGATAGAACGATTAATCGTTAAAACTCCCTGTGGTGACGGGCTCGCCCGTTGTAGTCGACAACTCAAGTTGTTAACTCTCTACCAAAAAAATAACAAACTAAAAAATAAATAAACTTTAGTCGGTCAGTATATCCATAAGCGTATACGTGCCCACAGAGCCGCACCGCACGGTAAAAGGTAAAGAAAACGAAATAGACGCAGGGAATCCGCATTTCTAACATCGGATTTGAGATTACCGCTTTCGTCTCACATAGAAAACTCGTCTGCAGGGATCCATCCGAAAAAAATAACCAGCCCAAAAATCGAAAAAAGTACCGAAAATCGGGTTTTTAAAATTTTCGTAGTTTCCATGCTCAGTTTACCCGAAAAAACCCGTTCCGCCTAAAATTATACTGTCGGTTGTCTCAAAATCCCGCCCGCTAGTTTACGCGTATCTTCTACTGTAATAAAAAAAAAACGGTTGTGTCACCCCAAGACTTTTCCAGCAAGCAGACAACGCCTATCCCCGCGGCAAACCCCTCAACACCCAACTCCCCCGCCCCACAGTCCCCTCCCCTTCCGACACCCCCGCCCCCCAACCGATAGTGATTGTGTCAAGTGAAGATGATGACAAAGTTTTATGACATGTTTTAGTATATTGTAGTATTTCTGTGATATTAAAATGGTTATTTTCCAAAATGATACATTATATTCCAAAATTATACAAAATGATTCAGCGTGTTCACAACACTTTCCCTTGGGCCGGGAAAGTAAAACTGGACCTCAAAGGGCAAAAAATCACAACAGTAAAAACTTCCGCCCACCGAGTTCGGCACAAAAAAATTTAGACGCCCAAAAAGTCCCATACGAAACATTTTTCGGGCTTCCCCAAATATTCGGGAAAAACCAATTTTGGATTTTGGGAAAACACCCCGATTTGAGATCACCATCCTCGGTTTCCTCGTAACAAATAATTACGGCCAAAATCAGGCAGTTGGATATCGCGGAATGCTGTCAAACAGTTTGTACGTATTTCCAAATATAACTTGAAAACGGCGCGCAACAAAGGGCAAAAAGTCACAGCAGTAAAAGTCAACAAAGGGCAAAAAGTCAAAGTCCTTCAATCGTCAAAAGTAAGATTAGTATACGAGTACAGACGACAGCTCATAAAGTGTCGTCTGCATGTCGTTGCTCTAGGTCCACCTAGCTCTGGGAAATTTATTTTATTTATTTATTTATAGTATTACACAAGTTCGTTTGTACAGTTTACCATATCATGTTGTATATATATATATATATATATATATATATATATATATATATATATATATATATATATATATATATATATATATATATATATATATATATATATATATATATATATATATATATATATATATATATATATATATATATATATATATATATATATATATATATATATATATATATATATATATATATATATATATATATATATATATATATATATATATATATATATATATATATATATATATATATATATATATATATATATATATATATATATATATATATATATATATATATATATATATATATATATATATATATATATATATATATATATATATATATATATATATATATATATATATATATTATATATATATATATATATATATATATATATATATATATATATATATATATATATATATATTTGATAAGGTTTGTAAAGAAATCCGTTTATAGGATGATGTTTTTATTTAAAATAAAATTAGTAAAAGCTACTTAAAAAGTAGCGAAGGAAATCCCAGCTTGTATTGGGAAATGCTTATGTTTGAATGAGATATACTTACGGATGTGCACGACTTTCGACGGTGCAATGTAAGTTTAAAGGTCCTTTTGCAGTCGACTAACGATCACTATTCATCCATATATCTCATAAATAGGGCTTATCCTTATGCAACACAAAATGCCTTCAATTGAGACGAATTAAGCGAAAAAATAAAAAATTAAACTATTGATCACTTCGGCAAAGCCGTTTTCCAAATGAAAGTGACATTACGAAATAATTCAAATTTCGAATGCTACCAACATTTAAAATATGATACAATTGGCTGAGTTTGTTATCAACGAGCTGATAACAAACTCGTGGAAAACGGCTTTGCCGAAGTGATCAATAGTTATTTTTTTTATTTTTTCGCTTAATTCGTCTCAATTGAAGGCATTTTGTGTTGCATAAGGATAAGCCCTATTTATGAGATATATGGATGAATAGTGATCGTTAGTCGACTGCAAAAGGACCTTTAAACTTACATTGCACCGTCGAAAGTCGTGCACATCCGTAAGTATATCTCATTCAAACATAAGCATTTCCCAATACAAGCTGGGATTTCCTTCGCTACTTTTTAAGTAGCTTTTACTAATTATTATTATATATATATATATATATATATATATATATATATATATATATATATATATATATATATATATATATATATATATATATATATATATATATATATATATATATATATATATATATATATATATATATATATATGAGACGTTAGCAAAAAACCGATTCTTGAGGAGATAGAGTAATGAATAAAAGTCGCCTAACTAGGCCAGGGCCTGTTCTAAGGCAAACTTTATAAAATATTGTTTAGATGTATCTAATCAATTTACTAAATAATTATTATATTAAAAAAAAGAAAAAATAAATAAAACAAATAAAATTTCTAGAAATTCTATTACTTTGATAATAATTATTAACGTGTAGAGTAAAAGTAAAAATATATGTTTGAAAGTAAAAATATATGTCTAAAATTGAAGAATAATGCGAAAAATTAATATACAAAAAATTAATATACAATATTCCACATTCCATGGATGTTTTGAGAAGGCAGGGTTCTGTAATAAGCCACCTAGAAACCGATTTTTTTAAATTGTTTTTGGTTTCAATGCGTTTAACGACATCAGGCAGGTTAGGTTAGGTTCCGAAAGTCGTACGAGTTCTTGGCACTATCATATCGTCAGCTCTGGTGAGTCTCACTCGTGCGTTAATAAGTGGCATTTTGAATTTTTCGTGTATCAAGGCTATCTTAATGTACAACAGTCTTGGGTCCAAAATATTACTTTCTTTATATAACTGATTCGTAGGATATCGATACGGTTTACGCTCGATAATTTTTAGTATACACTTTTGCGCTACTTCTAATGACATTAAATATCCCCATTCAGCAATATTTACCTACTATCCCCACCCAAGAAGATTGAATTTTGAATATAGCGCCGAGAAATAAGGATATTTGATTTAATAGATAAAGGACGCGAGTTCGAAGCACTAAGCAAGTTCAGGGGGGCAATTCTTGAAAAATTTAGCATGCCAAATTTGTCTATGGTAAAATTTTCAAGAATAGACCCCCAAAGCCCGGTCCGAATTGAGCATACGCCGCTTACTGTTAAACAGTCGATTCTGGCCAATCAGAACGCAATCGAACGCGGGGTAGGAATCACGTGGGATGTACCGAGTTCCGAGATTAGCTGACGATTCTGAAACAGAGGGTATATTCTAAAAAAAAATATCATGCTAAATTTGTCTATGTAAATTTGTCTATGTAAATCAAATAGACCATAGACAAATTTGAAAATCAAATATTAACAATATTATGCAATTTTATCTTATGTTTTAAACTCTTGTAAATATCATAGAGCATTAAGTATAAACTTCTCGACCAGAAATTACGATTTATATCTTTTTTCATGGCAACGAGCAAATGAAGTATTTTATTTTTATTTTCATTTAATGTCTGGCTGATAGCGAGCCCAGCAATGGTATATAGTCCTTTTAAAGAGTGGATATATTCGAATTTCAAATCGAGTTTTCGGTATGTCATTCCGCATTTAAGAGACGATTCATTGTGATTTTTTTCATTGTTTTTGCTTTAATTTGTCTTTAATAAAGACATTTTATTTTGGTTTGCAAAAGGATTCGCTTTGTTTTTGAGATGTGGATGAAGGGCGATCGTTCGCTAGCGATAAAGGGATCCCATTAAACCTACATTGCACTGTCGAAAGTGGTGCTCATCCAGGCATACATCTCATTTAAAATAAGCATTTCTCAGTCCAGTCCGGGAAAACCTTCCAGCTATTTAAGTGGCTTTTATTATTTTTTTTTTTCATCAAAGTGTCATCCTTTAAACGAATTCTTTAAAAAAGAAATTTTACAAAAAACTAATCAAATATTAACAAAATTTATATATATAGTATATGTATATATATATATATATATATATATATATATATATATATATATATATATATATATATATATATATATATATATATATATATATATATATATATATATATATATATATATATATATATATATATATATATATATATATATATATATATATATATATATATATATATATATATATATATATATATATATATATATATATATATATATATATATATATATATATATATATATATATATATATATATATATATATATATATATATATATATATATATATATATATATATATATATATATATATATATATATATATATATATATATATATATATATATATATATATATATATATATATATATATATATATATATATATATATATATATATATATATATATTGCAACGAGACCGTTCTATTTATTTAAAGTTTTATTTACGCTATTTGTATTATATAATTATTATTCAGCAAGACAGCAACTTGGTAGTCAATAAGGGGTGTTTACTTATTATTAGATATTGATGTAGCTATAGAAGCAATGGGCGCCAGACTAACCAAGTACTGGAACGGTTCGCTGGTTATGCAAGCAGACCTGCACCGGAAACAGGTTTCTGCGCGGCGAATTTAGGGGGATTCAGGATGACACCACCTGAGAGGCTGGCTGCTCGTTTGAATAAGGATGTCGGAGGGGTCGTGGGAGAAACTCTCAGAGAGCGCGAGTTGCGCACTATAAACGAAAACTATAGGTGTCCCTGATTGAAATGGGGTCCGCCTTTAAGAGGGGTCCGGTATGGAGAGGAAAACAGGTTGAGTAGAACCCGGTGAATTTATAATTTTATTTTATTTTTTTACAAGTCTCCGCTGTGGCGGTTGTATTTCATGCGGTCAGCGCCATCTCAATGCGGCGGCCGGTTATTATTGGAAACCTTGATTCATTCCGCGGCCGATAGATGGCGAATATGTCGGAAGTGTGTGAAATGCAATCTCAGTAAAGGATATATGAATTAATATTAATAAAACAAGTAAATATGGACTAAAATGTATGCCAAAAAAATAAGAAAATTAAAGGAAATACGAAATGATGAACAAATGGGAAAGGTTCAAGAAATAGAAAAAGTATGAATATAATTAAGAAATAAATAGGAAAAAATATGACGCCGATGGCGGAAAACTACTAATTAAAATGGAAAAAAATATTGCAATGTGTATGGGAGATAAACGGTCCCAAGAGAAAGGAAAGAAAAGAGAAAAGAAAAGAAGAAGAAGAATATTAGCAGACTAATTGAAAGGGATAAATGAAATATTTTTTAGTGAAATGTCAAACTAGTTTTTTTTTCTTTTTTTGGACGCTACTCCTTCGGTAGCAAACAAAAAGTGAAATGAACAGGACAAAAATAAAATTACTGGATAAGCCCAGGAGAAAGGATAAAGGTCACTAACTATTTTTTTACTTTGTATTTCCTCTCTCCACCTTCTTGTCTTCAAGGAAAAAAGGGAAAATTATAACTCGAGGTTGTTGTGGTTTAGAGAAAAAAAATGTGCTTTATTCACGAAATGAGACAGAAAAAAAATAACAATAGACAAGAAAAGAAACAATATTCAGTAATATTCGATTTTATAAATTACATTTTTGTTGGATTTTCGCTACAACAATTACCTTCCTTAAAATTATTGTGAACGACAATATAACGAATAGAATTTGTCGCGGATGACGTCGTGGGGGCTTGACGAGCCCCAAAAAAATATAACGACCCTTCACCCCAGCGGGTTATAAATATTATTTTATTTCTTTGCTCCTTTACGACGAACTTAAATATTAAATATTTTCTTTTTATAAATGCAAATATTGAAATTTCCTTGATCTCTTTTAAGAACAATAAAAAAAAATCGAACGCTTAATATAGCTCAAGTGTATCGCAACCGTCCTGTACCAACCGCAACCAATCTTATCGGGTACTATGAGAATTGTTCCCGTTTCCCTTTCATTTTTTAGAAATCAATACGAGTAATGTAACCCACATTTTAGGAATACCTATTTCTAATATACGGGGGTATCACGCACTGTCATATTAAATGGGATCTATGGGTATCTTTCTTTGTGGAGGTCACACCCTCTACCTTTTGGGAGGCCCAAGTCAAATTTTGTCTACCTCGCGTCCGATTTCATATAACCGGTTCCCTCTTTTTTTTAACATAGAATTTACATATTATTTAAAAAAGGAAAAAATATAAAAGATAAATGAAGAACCCAGAAAAATATAAAAGAGAAAGAAAAATGAAAAAAAATAGTTGCTATTAATTCCGACCGGATTGCATCGCGTACCTATCTTACCTAATTAAGTGTACGAGGTACCTTTCCGAATGTATACTTTAAAAAAAAATGTGTAAAAGGCCCTTCGGCCTGACTGGAAATTCCAAAAAGAAAAAAAAAGAAGAGAAAAAAAAGACTAATAAAAAGAATAAGACAACGTTCTACTACATTAGAGAAATCTTTATCTCACCTCCGAGATTTCTAGATTATTTTATGCTTTTTTTAAGTATGCGAAATTGATATAAAGTTTGCGATTTGCTAACCGTTATACAAGAAAATACAAAAAGAACCACTATGGAAATAGTAAGAAGATAAAAAAATTGAGAAAATAAGAATGGAAGGAAAAAGAAAAAAACCAATCTCCGGACCGTGGGTGTGTCTCTGTAATGGCAGAAACCACATTATATTTTCTGGAGATATTAGCTAAATGGTATCTATAAAATTAAAATTCCTACCTTGGAACTATCGAGCACTGAATTTAACACAATAAAATTTTTCTAATCGGCAAAACTAGTGAATCGGCGGCCCTCTTCTGCGTGTGAATGATGGCCCGGAACCCGACCGGTCCCGGGCCGCTTCTACCCAAAAGTGGCTGACCGTCCGCTATTTTTTTTGTCCGGCTCGAAAACTACCCATGTAAATTCTACGTACCTAACGGTCTTCTAGCACATTCGAAAACGCATTAGCGCGTAGAGCGCGTTTGGATTTTTATGTAAAGAGCGTTTGACACTCATTGTTTGATATATATATATTATTTCTGAACTTTATATATGTATATTTAATATTATCAATTGTTCATAAAAGGAAAAGATACATCGAAGATGGTTGCAACAACTGGCTGTTGCAATGCCGGCTTGGTGAGATCACGTGCTAACCTATAGCTATGGTGCTACGAGGGGCGCTACGCCGCCCTCGGCCATACATAACCTTGCCCAGTGAGGCACTAATAAATTTTATAAATTAATAATTTTGATACGAAGATAATGAATAGGTTGGTGTATCCGATAAGTTTGGTTGTCCCAGGTATTTGTGGTACGGTTGCGACTTACAAAAAAAAAAAAATAATAATGAACACGTAGACGCCCATGGTTGTGAAGTTGCACGGAAGGTACGGAGCTGCGGGGAAGCGTTGGCCGAGGTCCATCAGCTGACGTGATCAATCTTGAAACATGGTAAACAAAGAAAAAGTTCTGATATTAGTGGGATGTCCGATTGGTACATGCGGACTCCTGCGATTAATTAGCCTGCTATTGCGGCTTGTCGATCCTCGTACGGAATCTTGTAAAAAAAATAATGTCTAATTTGACTGGATTATTGCACAGTTCCTCGTATACTAATGTTCCTGGAAAAATGCACTTTACACAAATTTACTGTCTTTCTTGACACACAAAACAAATATAGTTGTAGTCCATTGCTAGTATACTATATATATATATGAAGGTGTGATACTCGTATTCCATGATGTCGTGTCCGTGTGTGGACGCGAAACGCTGCAGTGACCGTGTAGGTGCAGGCACCTGGCTACGCCGGCCCTGTGCGTAGGCTGCTACGACCGCTCGATCTAGCCTTGGAGGCGATCTGCGCGATCATTCCGCGTGGCTGTCCTCAGCCTGCGCGGGTTCTCGCCGAAGTAGCTGACGGAGAGTCGTGCCCCTGCGCGAACGCGAACGCTACAGCGACCGTGTGGGTGTAGTCGCCCAACTGCGCCGGTCCTGTGCGTAGGCTGCTACGATCGCGCGATCTATCCTTGGTGGAGATCTGCGCGACCGCCCACGCGGCTGTTCTTTGCCTGCGCGGGTTTTCTCCGTATTGGTTGTGGTGAAGCGACATGCAGACGTGGCTTGCCGTCGCTGTCTACTCCCCTCGTAACTCCTCGAAGTTCAAGTATTGGCTGGAAGCTGCTTGAAGTCTGGACCTCGGGACGCTCCTCCTCCTCTTCTTTCTTCTGGTCTTCTTCCGCCGGAGACTGGTTTTTTAGGGTTTGGCTTTTTTTTACTAAAGACTAGGGTGTGCTCTTCTAATTACAAAAAATATATATATTTCTACGTTTTGCCGATTGAACTATGGTTTTACATTACCCGAGTATGACTATTTCCTATCCTATATTTACTATCTATGAACGTTACGCAATCGCAATCTGGTCGGTCATTCACGGCTTGTGAACCGTTTTATTTTGTCAAAAATAGGGACAACATATAAATAAAAGAATCATGAAACAAAATATATCGAAGACAATGTGTGGGTGCCCTTATTAGCATTCCGTTATTTGAATTTTAAATAACTGTTTTGAGTTTTGGTGACTCCGAGCGGTGTGTGACCCCCTTTGTTCGTTACAAGCAAATACATAATGTGATTTTTTATATGGGAAAATATGATAAGAGTTTGAGATTTGAAATCTTTATTTAGGTTTAGCCGAGCTTTTAGTGTCAAGGCCACCGTTTAAAGTTGCTGTGTACCATTGTATAATCATTACTTGCTTGTACCCCAGTAAGGTGAAACGATTCACAACAGTGTCGAGATATTAGCTTGTAATTTTGGATTTTAATCCTGTGTGAGCGAGTCAAAACGATATAAACATAGTCGCTTTATTATGCGATAAATCAAACTAAAATAAATGATCTACATATTTGTTTATAACAAAAATAGAAAATAGTGTAGGTGTAATATTTCGATTTTCCATCAAACGGGTTTTCCTAACGCAGACTGTCCATACTCTTTTCGTTCATCTCATACAAGTCTTTCCTTCCATTTCTCCTTTCGTGCTTCACCTGATTGTGTCAAACTTATTTCTTACCCTATTTTTAGTTTGAGTTTTAATTATGAGTTTAGAGTTGCACTTGGTTTTCAATGTATGTTTATACTGTGGTGAGTCGAGGTGATTTAATACAGGGGTACTGGGATTGTGGAATATATATATAAGTTTGTGATATATGAATATGCTTTTAATAAATTTACTCACGACCACTTTTTGTGGAATTATATAAAAAATAAATAAGTGGTAAATATACACTTAGACTACGTCGTGATCATTTTGCGTTTCGCTAGGCGCGCCATGACACGTTCATCTGGTAGAAGCACTCTTTGAGTAACATTCCATATGTGTGTATAAAATACTAATAAAAAAAAATAAAGAAAACTCCTTCTTCCTCTTGTCCATTCCGGTTTTAACCTCGGATTGTGGAGCAAGCCAAAACATTTTATAATAAAATTGTTCGTTTATGAACGTAAAAAAATAGTATAGAAAATTGCACTCTTTACCCAAATCGAATTGTACCTAGCCTGGTTTTAACCTCAGGAGTCGGTGTTTTATCTCGTAAAGGTTCCGGATGCTTTGTATTAAATGATAAAATATTGCACTTTTTAAGTCACCGTTTAGGGTGGTTGTATGGTGTTGCAAAACCGTTAATTCCAATATATAAAAGGAACACATTTGTTCTTTAATTATTATGCTATATTTTGGTCGTGAGTTTATTATGGTTATTTTCTTTTAAGAAATTATAATTGTTTATTCGGTATGTTCTTTGCTTGAACGACACATAATCATTCTTCGGAACGTTCTCGACAAAGGTGGCTATTTTTTGCCGGCTTTGGTGAGATAAAAAAATTAAAAAAAAAAGTTTTGTGCTTGTAATTTGAGTTTTAAATATTTTTAAATATTTCTTGTTTTGTGTGACGTGTATGTGTTTGTGTAAATGTGTATCTGTGTTAATAAAGTGTTTAATTATTTATATATATTGTCAACCATGTTTTTCTTTCTTTGACCGATCCACGGAGCTCGGAGAATGATGGCCCGGAACCCGACCGGTCCCGGGCCGCTTCTACCCAAAAGTGGCTGACCGTCCGCTATTTTTTTTGTCCGGCTCGAAAACTACCCATGTAAATTCTACGTACCTAACGGTCTTCTAGCACATTCGAAAACGCATTAGCGCGTAGAGCGCGTTTGGATTTTTATGTAGAGAGCGTTTGACACTCATTGTTTGATATATATATTATTTCTGAACTTTATATATGTATATTTAATATTATCAATTGTTCATAAAAGGAAAAGATACATCGAAGATGGTTGCAACAACTGGCTGTTGCAATATATATATATATATATATATATATATATATATATATATATATATATATATATATATATATATATATATATATATATATATATATATATATATATATATATATATATATATATATATATATATATATATATATATATATATATATATATATATATATATATATATATATATATATATATATATATATATATATATATATATATATATATATATATATATATAGATATATATATATATATATATATATATATATATATATATATATATATATATATATATATATATATATATATATATATATATATATATATATATACATATATATATATATATATATATATACAACTGGCTGTTGCAATATATATATATATATATATATATATATATATATATATATATATATATATATATATATATATATATATATATATATATATATATATATATATATATATATATATATATATATATATATATATATATATATATATATATATATATAGATATATATATATATATATATATATATATATATATATATATATATATATATATATATATATATATATATATATATATATACATATATATATATATATATATATATATATATATATATATATATATATATATATATATATATATATATATATATATATATATATATATATATATATATATATATATATATATATATATATATATATATATATATATATATATATATATATATATATATATATATATATATATATATATATATATATATATATATATATATATATATATATATATATATATATATGATAGTTTTGTGTATATATTCTTTTTAGAATTGATCAATAAGATGATTATAAAGTAAATAATTATAAAAGCCACTTACATCGTGACGAAGGATTCCCTTGATCGGATTCGGGAATGCTTTAGGTGTTAACGAGAATGATGAATGCCTCTCACTTGCGGAAAGAGGAGTAGGTTTAAGTTGGGCCCATTTTTCAACTAGTAAACTAGTTGAAAAATGGGCTCAAGTTTACTAGTTGAAAAATGGGCCCAACTTAAACCTACTCCTCTTTCCGCAAGTGAGAGGCATTCATCATTCTCGTTAACACCTAAAGCATTCCCGAATCCGATCAAGGGAATCCTTCGTCACGATGTAAGTGGCTTTTATAATTATTTACTTTATAATCATCTTATATATATATATATATATATATATATATATATATATATATATATATATATATATATATATATATATATATATATATATATATATATATATATATATATATATATATATATATATATATATATATATATATATGATTAGTATAAGTGTAAATTATTATTTTCAAATTGAAATTATGTATTATTACTAAATAAATTAACGTATAAAATAAATGAAAGGAGACTTATCTGGTCTGTGTAGACCAGGAGCGACTCCACGCCTTTTTTCTTCTCTATTCTTTCAGTGTTGGTCAATAATCCCTGCTGTGGTATTGGAAGAAGTCCAGTTGACAGACTTCCAATACCACAGCTGGGATTATTGAACAACACTGAAAGAATAGAGAAGAAAAAAGGCGTGGAGTCGCTCCTGGTCTACACAGACCAGATAAGTCTCCTTTCATTTATTTTATACGTTAATTTATTTAGTAATAATACATAATTTCAATTTGAAAATAATAATTTACACTTACTACACATATATATATATATATATATATATATATATATATATATATATATATATATATATATATATATATATATATATATATATATATATATATATATATATATATATATATATATATATATATATATATATATATATATATATATATATATATATATATATATATATATATATATATATATATATATATATATATATATATATATATATCTATATATATATATATATATATATATATAGATAT
>OX155955.1:26178630-26183630 GCA_944548615.1 Micropterix aruncella | reverse complement strand
AAATAATCTACAAAAGCTGAAATTCTTTCTGTCGGAGAGTTAAAGCTTGCGACTATCGGTCGTCCAGGATTATTAGGCTTGTGAATTTTAGGTAATAGGTAAAAATTTGGAGTTCGGATAGGATCAGGAATTAAAGTTTTAACATCTTCGTCTGATAATTTTTCATTTGATTTATTTTGTTCAATATATTTTTTTATTTTCACTGCAAAATTTTTGTTTGGATCTCTGGATAGTTTTTTATAGAAAGTTTCATCTCTAAGTTGTCTCAAGCCTTCAGTAACATAGTCAGTTTTGTTTAGTATGACAGTAGTGGAACCTTTATCAGCCGGCAAAATGACGATGCTGGTATCCTTGCTAAGACTCTCAAGAGCTGCACGTTCATCTACTGACAAGTTTGATGTTGGCTTGAGGCTATTTAGAAAAGATGGCTGTGTTACTTTGTTTAATAAAATAGTAATAAAATTTTCTACCGGATGATTTTTTGGTAATGGAGGGGGTTCTTTATTAGAGTGTGGACGAAATTGAGATAGTGCATTGTGTAATTTAATATTATTATTGTTATCCTTTTGATTTGAATGCCAAAATTCGCGCCATCTTAAATTACGACAAAATTTAACAACATCATTACCAAAACTAAAATGGTTCACATTTTGAGTCGGTGTGAAATTTAGACCTTTAGCTAATACTAAATATTCATTGTGGTTAATTATTTTGGATGACAAGTTTTTAACAGCATTTTTTTCTCTAGGAGATGGACCTTGTATATTATTAGAATATGATACTGATGGTGTTATACTGTTATTAATTTGGTTTACTAATGTGGCACGTATTGGTACAGAATCTGATACTAATGGAAATATATTGTTAGTAATTTGGTTTACTGATAGGGTGTGCATCGGAGAGGAAAGAGTACCTTGGTGAACTGCTGGGATAACATTTCGAAGTGAATTTGAATTCCTTGTTTTGTTAACATTGGAATGACTGTAATTTACTGTAATTTGAAATGGAAACTGGATTCAAAATGTTTCGTGTATTGTTACTTGGGATAATGCAAATTTTCTGAAAGTTCTTTAGTAAATTAAGGAACTTTTTATCGTGTTTTAATCTAATATTTCGTAAATCTGTTACAGAATTGTTAACTATATTATGAGCTTCTTGAAATAAAAAAGGAGAATGTGTTGTTATCATGTTAACATAAAAACACAGTGAGTTTAAATGTTTATCAACTAAAATTTGATATTCATTTCGCAAAACAGACGTAATTTCCATTGAATACCTTAAACGGATTGCGGTGAAATCATATTGAATTTCTGTACTAATTGCTGCGGAAGGAAATTTTGGTAATAACCCTTTAGGGCAAATGTTGTTTTCTAAACATTTAGAAAGAAATTCAACGTGTCCCGTGAATTTAGCTGTCTTAAGTGAATGGTAATTTATTTGGTTTAACCACTGAGTGTACATAATGGATGTGATTGCAACATAATTAAAATTAGGTAATATTTTAATATTTGATTGTAAATGTGTAAATTATTATTTTTTCAAATTGAAATTATGTTTATTACTAAATAAATGAAATGATAAAATAATGAAAGGGCACTTATCTGGTCTGTGTACTTATTATATATATATATATATATATATATATATATATATATATATATATATATATATATATATATATATATATATATATATATATATATATATATATACATATATATATATATATATATATATATATATATATATATATATATATATATATATATATATATATATATATATATATATATATATATATATATATATATATATATATATATATATATATATATATATATATATATATATATATATATATATATATATATATATATATATATATATATATATATATATATATATATATATATATATATATATATATATATATATATATATATATATATATATATATAAATATATATATATATATATATATATATATAGAAAACAGTATAATATTGTTATATTTCATAAGGTTTGTAAAGAAATCCGTTTATAGGATCATGTTTTTATTTAAAATAAAATTAGTAAAAGCTACTTAAAAAGTAGCGAAGGAAATCCCAGGTTGTATTGGGAAATGCTTATGTTTGAATGAGATATACTTACGGATGTGCACGACTTTCGACAGGTGCAATGTAAGTTTAAAGGTCCTTTTGCAGTCGACTAACGATCACTATTCATCCATATATCTCATAAATAGGGCTTATCCTTATGCAACACAAAATGCCTTCAAATGAGACGAATTAGGCGAAAAAATTAAAAATTAAACTATTGATCATTTCGGCAAGGCCGTTTTATAAATGAAAGTGACATTACGAAATAATTCAAATTTCGAATGCCACTAACATTTAAAATATGATACAATTGGCTGAGTTTGTTATCAACGAGCCATTAAATCGAATTAAAAATAAATAAAAAAACTCCATATGCTCAATGAAATGAAAGAAGAAAGTCAATGTAGTTCCTCGACTAGGAGCATTTTTAAGGACCCTCTTCTTCAGTCCGCAGTTTTACGCTTTGTGTACAACTGCATGAACACTTTGGGTCCTACCGCATGAAGATGTTGCAGTTTGATCTACCATTTTCCCACACAAAGATAACCTTACAACGTCAGTTCATTCTTTCTACATGGGTCACCACCTGAGTCATTTGATCTTCGGGAATGTTACAACATATATATATATATATATATATATATATATATATATATATATATATATATATATATATATATATATATATATATATATATATATATATATATATATATATGTATATATAAATATATATATATTTGATTGTAAATGTGTAAATTATTATTTTTTCAAATTGAAATTATGTTTATCACTAAATAAATGATAAAATAATGAAAGGGCACTTATCTGGTCTGTGGTGACCAGGAGCGACTCCACGCCTTTTTCGTTTTCTCTTCTTTCAGTATTTGCGGTTTCCTACTGGGCCTTATTCGAACCTTTCTACTTTATCCTACAGCGGCAACACAACAATGCGAAAGACGAGAATGAATGCTGGAAAATAATAGGCGATTAGTGTTTCTTAAATATTAATGATTTTTATAAAATGTATATCAATATTTCGGCTCAGCCGTCGTCAAGATATATGACATTTCTGAAATCGAACAATTCGTTGAAAATTTAAATTCAAGGAATCGAACAAAAAGAAATGGATTAATAATATTTTACACGATTTAGTTAAGGTACCATAACCAACCGTGCAAAACGTTATTTTAAAATGAATGATTATAAATTAAAAGAAAAAGCATTTGATGATTATGATAATTGGATAAACCTTATTAATTTTGCCTATTGAGACCGGAACCTTTGCAAGCGCCTAAAATATAAATATAAGCCAATTCCCAAGATTTGACGTCCCTTTCTTTTGCATTATCCCCAAGGCATTTTATTATTTTAACTTTAAAACATTGATCAAAAGATAAATTATGCGCCCTGGCATGCAAAGATATTGGGAGTTGGCTTTCATTTACTACACTAGCCCTATGATTATTTAGTCTAATATTAAGTGGTGTTGTTGTTTCACCGATATAAAAGGCATCACAAGTCCTGCACAGAAGTTGATATACTATATTTTTTGAAATACAACTGCAATGAAAGGGAACCCTGTAACTATTAGTAGTATTTGGACTGGTAAAAAAAGGACTTAGATCTAACAGAGGACAAGTTTTACAACGTGGACGACCACAAGGTTGAGGCCCAAAAGTATTATTACCAATAGAGAAATTTTGATTATTTTTTGTTTTGTTTAATATTGATCTAATATTAGGTGGTCTGCGGAAAGATAAAATTGGCGGTGAATCTAAGAGATCCTTAGTGGATGCATCATTAGAAATGATGGGGAATAAATCAGATAATATATCTCGCAGTTTCTCAGCACCAGGAAAATAAGTGGTGCTAAGAAAGATTTTATTATTATTATTATTTTTATTTGAAGAAATTTTAGGTTTTGGTATATATTTTACTTCAAAGTTTAGAATATGTTTATCCAATAGAGGAGCAGGGTATTTTCTTTCAAGAAGAGATTGCTTTAGATTATTGAGATATTTATCTAAATTTTCTTTGTTGTTAACTAAACGGTGTCCGCGAATGGACATTGAATAGGGAATGGATCTCTTGGTGTGAAATGGATGACAGCTATCAAAGTGTAAATACTGTTCTTTATTTGTAGGTTTTATATGAATCGCGGTTTTAATTTTACCTTCGGAAATTGTTAAATCAACATATAAGAAAGTAATTTGTGATTTAGAAATGGTATGAGTGAAATTCAAAGGGCCAAAATTATTTAGGTCGTCAAGAAAGGTTGTTAGAGTAGTTTGTCCGTGTGGCCAAATCATTACTATGTCGTCAATAAATCTATACCATAATATGGGTTTTAAATTTTGCGTTTGAAGAAAATTTTGCTCGAATAATCCCATGAAAAGGTTGGCATACGAAGGAGCCATTCGCGTGCCCATAGCAGTCCCTTTAATTTGAAGATAAAATTCATCTTCAAAGGAGAAAGCATTACACGTTAAGACAAACTCGGCTAATTTCTATAATATATTAATATATATAATATATTAATATATATAATAATAGATATAATTTCTATAATATATTAATAATTAATATATATATATATATATATATATATATATATATATATATATATATATATATATATATATATATATATATATATATAGACTTTTTTAATGTTTTTTTTTTATTTTTATACATTTTAGGGTTTTTGGTTAGTAAAAGGGATAGAGTTGAGTACCTTAGCCGAACGTTTCGGAGCCCGTGGCTCCTTCCTCAGCGGCGAGAAGAATACTGGCATCCGCTGCTGTCACCAACGGCTACCCGCTTTTCTTCTGTGGTACTTGGAGAATGGTGATTTGGCGGGATGATAATGTGAATTTAAATTAAAATGGTTTAATTTTG
>OX155955.1:26101139-26171139 GCA_944548615.1 Micropterix aruncella | reverse complement strand
TTTAAACGAGATGTATTCTTGGATGAGTACCACTTTCGACGGTACACTGTAGGTTTAATGGGATCCCTTTATCGCTAGCGAACGATCACCCTTCATCCACATCTCAAAAACAAAGCGTATCCTTTTGCAAACCAAAATAAAATGTCTTTATTAAAGACAAATTTAAGCAAAAAACAATGAAAAAAATCACAATCAATCGTCTCTTAAATGCGGAATGACATTTCGAAAATTCGATTTGAAATTCGAATATATCCACTCTTTAAAAGGACGATATACGATTGCTGGGCTCGCTATCAGCCAGCTATTAAATGAAAATAAAAATAAAATACTTCATTTGCTCGTTCCCATGAAATAAGATATAAATCGTAATTTCTGGTCGAGAAGTTTATACTTAAGGCTATATGATATTTACAAGAGTTCAAAACATAAGATAAAATTGTATAATATTGTTAATATTTGATTGGTTTTTTGTAAAATCTTTTTTTAAAGAATTCGTTTAAAGGATGACACTTTGATGAAAAAATAAAAATAATAAAAGCCACTTACATAGCTGGAAGGTTTTCCCGGACTGGACTGGGAAATGCTTATTGTTTAAACGAGATGTATTCTTGGATGAGTACCACTTTCGACGGTACACTGTAGGTTTAATGGGATCCCTTTATCGCTAGCGAACGATCACCCTTCATCCACATCTCAGAAACAAAGCGTATCCTTTTGCAAACCAAAATAAAATGTCTTTATTAAAGACAAATTTAAGCAAAAAACAATGAAAAAAATCACAATCAATCGTCTCTTAAATGCGGAATGACATTTCGAAAATTCGATTTGAAATTCGAATATATCCACTCTTTAAAAGGACGATATACGATTGCTGGGCTCGCTATCAGCCAGCTATTAAATGAAAATAAAAATAAAATACTTCATTTGCTCGTTCCCATGAAATAAGATATAAATCGTAATTTCTGGTCGAGAAGTTTATACTTAAGGCTATATGATATTTACAAGAGTTCAAAACATAAGATAAAATTGTATAATATTGTTAATATTTGATTGGTTTTTTGTAAAATCTTTTTTTAAAGAATTCGTTTAAAGGATGACACTTTGATGAAAAAATAAAAATAATAAAAGCCACTTACATAGCTGGAAGGTTTTCCCGGACTGGACTGGGAAATGCTTATTGTTTAAACGAGATGTATTCTTGGATGAGTACCACTTTCGACGGTACACTGTAGGTTTAATGGGATCCCTTTATCGCTAGCGAACGATCACCCTTCATCCACATCTCAAAAACAAAGCGTATCCTTTTGCAAACCAAAATAAAATGTCTTTATTAAAGTCAAATTTAAGCAAAAAACAATGAAAAAAATCACAATCAATCGTCTCTTAAATGCGGAATGACATTTCGAAAATTCGATTTGAAATTCGAATATATCCACTCTTTAAAAGGACGATATACGATTGCTGGGCTCGCTATCAGCCAGCTATTAAATGAAAATAAAAATAAAATACTTCATTTGCTCGTTCCCATGAAATAAGATATAAATCGTAATTTCTGGTCGAGAAGTTTATACTTAAGGCTATATGATATTTACAAGAGTTCAAAACATAAGATAAAATTGTATAATATTGTTAATATTTGATTGGTTTTTTGTAAAATCTTTTTTTAAAGAATTCGTTTAAAGGATGACACTTTGATGAAAAAATAAAAATAATAAAAGCCACTTACATAGCTGGAAGGTTTTCCCGGACTGGACTGGGAAATGCTTATTGTTTAAACGAGATGTATTCTTGGATGAGTACCACTTTCGACGGTACACTGTAGGTTTAATGGGATCCCTTTATCGCTAGCGAACGATCACCCTTCATCCACATCTCAAAAACAAAGCGTATCCTTTTGCAAACCAAAATAAAATGTCTTTATTAAAGTCAAATTTAAGCAAAAAACAATGAAAAAAATCACAATCAATCGTCTCTTAAATGCGGAATGACATTTCGAAAATTCGATTTGAAATTCGAATATATCCACTCTTTAAAAGGACGATATACGATTGCTGGGCTCGCTATCAGCCAGCTATTAAATGAAAATAAAAATAAAATACTTCATTTGCTCGTTCCCATGAAATAAGATATAAATCGTAATTTCTGGTCGAGAAGTTTATACTTAAGGCTATATGATATTTACAAGAGTTCAAAACATAAGATAAAATTGTATAATATTGTTAATATTTGATTGGTTTTTTGTAAAATCTTTTTTTAAAGAATTCGTTTAAAGGATGACACTTTGATGAAAAAATAAAAATAATAAAAGCCACTTACATAGCTGGAAGGTTTTCCCGGACTGGACTGGGAAATGCTTATTGTTTAAACGAGATGTATTCTTGGATGAGTACCACTTTCGACGGTACACTGTAGGTTTAATGGGATCCCTTTATCGCTAGCCAACGATCACCCTTCATCCACATCTCAAAAACAAAGCGTATCCTTTTGCAAACCAAAATAAAATGTCTTTATTAAAGACAAATTTAAGCAAAAAACAATGAAAAAAATCACAATCAATCGTCTCTTAAATGCGGAATGACATTTCGAAAATTCGATTTGAAATTCGAATATATCCACTCTTTAAAAGGACGATATACGATTGCTGGGCTCGCTATCAGCCAGCTATTAAATGAAAATAAAAATAAAATACTTCATTTGCTCGTTCCCATGAAATAAGATATAAATCGTAATTTCTGGTCGAGAAGTTTATACTTAAGGCTATATGATATTTACAAGAGTTCAAAACATAAGATAAAATTGTATAATATTGTTAATATTTGATTGGTTTTTTGTAAAATCTTTTTTTATTTTTTTAAAGAATTCGTTTAAAGGATGACACTTTGATGAAAAAATAAAAATAATAAAAGCCACTTACATAGCTGGAAGGTTTTCCCGGACTGGACTGGGAAATGCTTATTGTTTAAACGAGATGTATTCTTGGATGAGTACCACTTTCGACGGTACACTGTAGGTTTAATGGGATCCCTTTATCGCTAGCGAACGATCACCCTTCATCCACATCTCAAAAACAAAGCGTATCCTTTTGCAAACCAAAATAAAATGTCTTTATTAAAGTCAAATTTAAGCAAAAAACAATGAAAAAAATCACAATCAATCGTCTCTTAAATGCGGAATGACATTTCGAAAATTCGATTTGAAATTCGAATATATCCACTCTTTAAAAGGACGATATACGATTGCTGGGCTCGCTATCAGCCAGCTATTAAATGAAAATAAAAATAAAATACTTCATTTGCTCGTTCCCATGAAATAAGATATAAATCGTAATTTCTGGTCGAGAAGTTTATACTTAAGGCTATATGATATTTACAAGAGTTCAAAACATATGATAAAATTGTATAATATTGTTAATATTTGATTGGTTTTTTGTAAAATCTTTTTTTAAAGAATTCGTTTAAAGGATGACACTTTGATGAAAAAATAAAAATAATAAAAGCCACTTACATAGCTGGAAGGTTTTCCCGGACTGGACTGGGAAATGCTTATTGTTTAAACGAGATGTATTCTTGGATGAGTACCACTTTCGACGGTACACTGTAGGTTTAATGGGATCCCTTTATCGCTAGCCAACGATCACCCTTCATCCACATCTCAAAAACAAAGCGTATCCTTTTGCAAACCAAAATAAAATGTCTTTATTAAAGACAAATTTAAGCAAAAAACAATGAAAAAAATCACAATCAATCGTCTCTTAAATGCGGAATGACATTTCGAAAATTCGATTTGAAATTCGAATATATCCACTCTTTAAAAGGACGATATACGATTGCTGGGCTCGCTATCAGCCAGCTATTAAATGAAAATAAAAATAAAATACTTCATTTGCTCGTTCCCATGAAATAAGATATAAATCGTAATTTCTGGTCGAGAAGTTTATACTTAAGGCTATATGATATTTACAAGAGTTCAAAACATAAGATAAAATTGTATAATATTGTTAATATTTGATTGGTTTTTTGTAAAATCTTTTTTTATTTTTTTAAAGAATTCGTTTAAAGGATGACACTTTGATGAAAAAATAAAAATAATAAAAGCCACTTACATAGCTGGAAGGTTTTCCCGGACTGGACTGGGAAATGCTTATTGTTTAAACGAGATGTATTCTTGGATGAGTACCACTTTCGACGGTACACTGTAGGTTTAATGGGATCCCTTTATCGCTAGCGAACGATCACCCTTCATCCACATCTCAAAAACAAAGCGTATCCTTTTGCAAACCAAAATAAAATGTCTTTATTAAAGACAAATTTAAGCAAAAAACAATGAAAAAAATCACAATCAATCGTCTCTTAAATGCGGAATGACATTTCGAAAATTCGATTTGAAATTCGAATATATCCACTCTTTAAAAGGACGATATACGATTGCTGGGCTCGCTATCAGCCAGCTATTAAATGAAAATAAAAATAAAATACTTCATTTGCTCGTTCCCATGAAATAAGATATAAATCGTAATTTCTGGTCGAGAAGTTTATACTTAAGGCTATATGATATTTACAAGAGTTCAAAACATAAGATAAAATTGTATAATATTGTTAATATTTGATTGGTTTTTTGTAAAATCTTTTTTTAAAGAATTCGTTTAAAGGATGACACTTTGATGAAAAAATAAAAATAATAAAAGCCACTTACATAGCTGGAAGGTTTTCCCGGACTGGACTGGGAAATGCTTATTGTTTAAACGAGATGTATTCTTGGATGAGTACCACTTTCGACGGTACACTGTAGGTTTAATGGGATCCCTTTATCGCTAGCGAACGATCACCCTTCATCCACATCTCAGAAACAAAGCGTATCCTTTTGCAAACCAAAATAAAATGTCTTTATTAAAGACAAATTTAAGCAAAAAACAATGAAAAAAATCACAATCAATCGTCTCTTAAATGCGGAATGACATTTCGAAAATTCGATTTGAAATTCGAATATATCCACTCTTTAAAAGGACGATATACGATTGCTGGGCTCGCTATCAGCCAGCTATTAAATGAAAATAAAAATAAAATACTTCATTTGCTCGTTCCCATGAAATAAGATATAAATCGTAATTTCTGGTCGAGAAGTTTATACTTAAGGCTATATGATATTTACAAGAGTTCAAAACATAAGATAAAATTGTATAATATTGTTAATATTTGATTGGTTTTTTGTAAAATCTTTTTTTATTTTTTTAAAGAATTCGTTTAAAGGATGACACTTTGATGAAAAAATAAAAATAATAAAAGCCACTTACATAGCTGGAAGGTTTTCCCGGACTGGACTGGGAAATGCTTATTGTTTAAACGAGATGTATTCTTGGATGAGTACCACTTTCGACGGTACACTGTAGGTTTAATGGGATCCCTTTATCGCTAGCGAACGATCACCCTTCATCCACATCTCAAAAACAAAGCGTATCCTTTTGCAAACCAAAATAAAATGTCTTTATTAAAGTCAAATTTAAGCAAAAAACAATGAAAAAAATCACAATCAATCGTCTCTTAAATGCGGAATGACATTTCGAAAATTCGATTTGAAATTCGAATATATCCACTCTTTAAAAGGACGATATACGATTGCTGGGCTCGCTATCAGCCAGCTATTAAATGAAAATAAAAATAAAATACTTCATTTGCTCGTTCCCATGAAATAAGATATAAATCGTAATTTCTGGTCGAGAAGTTTATACTTAAGGCTATATGATATTTACAAGAGTTCAAAACATAAGATAAAATTGTATAATATTGTTAATATTTGATTGGTTTTTTGTAAAATCTTTTTTTAAAGAATTCGTTTAAAGGATGACACTTTGATGAAAAAATAAAAATAATAAAAGCCACTTACATAGCTGGAAGGTTTTCCCGGACTGGACTGGGAAATGCTTATTGTTTAAACGAGATGTATTCTTGGATGAGTACCACTTTCGACGGTACACTGTAGGTTTAATGGGATCCCTTTATCGCTAGCGAACGATCACCCTTCATCCACATCTCAAAAACAAAGCGTATCCTTTTGCAAACCAAAATAAAATGTCTTTATTAAAGTCAAATTTAAGCAAAAAACAATGAAAAAAATCACAATCAATCGTCTCTTAAATGCGGAATGACATTTCGAAAATTCGATTTGAAATTCGAATATATCCACTCTTTAAAAGGACGATATACGATTGCTGGGCTCGCTATCAGCCAGCTATTAAATGAAAATAAAAATAAAATACTTCATTTGCTCGTTCCCATGAAATAAGATATAAATCGTAATTTCTGGTCGAGAAGTTTATACTTAAGGCTATATGATATTTACAAGAGTTCAAAACATAAGATAAAATTGTATAATATTGTTAATATTTGATTGGTTTTTTGTAAAATCTTTTTTTATTTTTTTAAAGAATTCGTTTAAAGGATGACACTTTGATGAAAAAATAAAAATAATAAAAGCCACTTACATAGCTGGAAGGTTTTCCCGGACTGGACTGGGAAATGCTTATTGTTTAAACGAGATGTATTCTTGGATGAGTACCACTTTCGACGGTACACTGTAGGTTTAATGGGATCCCTTTATCGCTAGCGAACGATCACCCTTCATCCACATCTCAAAAACAAAGCGTATCCTTTTGCAAACCAAAATAAAATGTCTTTATTAAAGACAAATTTAAGCAAAAAACAATGAAAAAAATCACAATCAATCGTCTCTTAAATGCGGAATGACATTTCGAAAATTCGATTTGAAATTCGAATATATCCACTCTTTAAAAGGACGATATACGATTGCTGGGCTCGCTATCAGCCAGCTATTAAATGAAAATAAAAATAAAATACTTCATTTGCTCGTTCCCATGAAATAAGATATAAATCGTAATTTCTGGTCGAGAAGTTTATACTTAAGGCTATATGATATTTACAAGAGTTCAAAACATAAGATAAAATTGTATAATATTGTTAATATTTGATTGGTTTTTTGTAAAATCTTTTTTTAAAGAATTCGTTTAAAGGATGACACTTTGATGAAAAAATAAAAATAATAAAAGCCACTTACATAGCTGGAAGGTTTTCCCGGACTGGACTGGGAAATGCTTATTGTTTAAACGAGATGTATTCTTGGATGAGTAC
The DNA here is from genome assembly GCA_944548615.1 of Micropterix aruncella. Taxonomy (NCBI): domain Eukaryota; kingdom Metazoa; phylum Arthropoda; class Insecta; order Lepidoptera; family Micropterigidae; genus Micropterix; species Micropterix aruncella. The sequence goes on along the minus strand of OX155955.1, from coordinate 26,163,997 downwards.
CACTTTCGACGGTACACTGTAGGTTTAATGGGATCCCTTTATCGCTAGCGAACGATCACCCTTCATCCACATCTCAAAAACAAAGCGTATCCTTTTGCAAACCAAAATAAAATGTCTTTATTAAAGTCAAATTTAAGCAAAAAACAATGAAAAAAATCACAATCAATCGTCTCTTAAATGCGGAATGACATTTCGAAAATTCGATTTGAAATTCGAATATATCCACTCTTTAAAAGGACGATATACGATTGCTGGGCTCGCTATCAGCCAGCTATTAAATGAAAATAAAAATAAAATACTTCATTTGCTCGTTCCCATGAAATAAGATATAAATCGTAATTTCTGGTCGAGAAGTTTATACTTAAGGCTATATGATATTTACAAGAGTTCAAAACATAAGATAAAATTGTATAATATTGTTAATATTTGATTGGTTTTTTGTAAAATCTTTTTTTAAAGAATTCGTTTAAAGGATGACACTTTGATGAAAAAATAAAAATAATAAAAGCCACTTACATAGCTGGAAGGTTTTCCCGGACTGGACTGGGAAATGCTTATTGTTTAAACGAGATGTATTCTTGGATGAGTACCACTTTCGACGGTACACTGTAGGTTTAATGGGATCCCTTTATCGCTAGCCAACGATCACCCTTCATCCACATCTCAAAAACAAAGCGTATCCTTTTGCAAACCAAAATAAAATGTCTTTATTAAAGACAAATTTAAGCAAAAAACAATGAAAAAAATCACAATCAATCGTCTCTTAAATGCGGAATGACATTTCGAAAATTCGATTTGAAATTCGAATATATCCACTCTTTAAAAGGACGATATACGATTGCTGGGCTCGCTATCAGCCAGCTATTAAATGAAAATAAAAATAAAATACTTCATTTGCTCGTTCCCATGAAATAAGATATAAATCGTAATTTCTGGTCGAGAAGTTTATACTTAAGGCTATATGATATTTACAAGAGTTCAAAACATAAGATAAAATTGTATAATATTGTTAATATTTGATTGGTTTTTTGTAAAATCTTTTTTTAAAGAATTCGTTTAAAGGATGACACTTTGATGAAAAAATAAAAATAATAAAAGCCACTTACATAGCTGGAAGGTTTTCCCGGACTGGACTGGGAAATGCTTATTGTTTAAACGAGATGTATTCTTGGATGAGTACCACTTTCGACGGTACACTGTAGGTTTAATGGGATCCCTTTATCGCTAGCGAACGATCACCCTTCATCCACATCTCAGAAACAAAGCGTATCCTTTTGCAAACCAAAATAAAATGTCTTTATTAAAGACAAATTTAAGCAAAAAACAATGAAAAAAATCACAATCAATCGTCTCTTAAATGCGGAATGACATTTCGAAAATTCGATTTGAAATTCGAATATATCCACTCTTTAAAAGGACGATATACGATTGCTGGGCTCGCTATCAGCCAGCTATTAAATGAAAATAAAAATAAAATACTTCATTTGCTCGTTCCCATGAAATAAGATATAAATCGTAATTTCTGGTCGAGAAGTTTATACTTAAGGCTATATGATATTTACAAGAGTTCAAAACATAAGATAAAATTGTATAATATTGTTAATATTTGATTGGTTTTTTGTAAAATCTTTTTTTAAAGAATTCGTTTAAAGGATGACACTTTGATGAAAAAATAAAAATAATAAAAGCCACTTACATAGCTGGAAGGTTTTCCCGGACTGGACTGGGAAATGCTTATTGTTTAAACGAGATGTATTCTTGGATGAGTACCACTTTCGACGGTACACTGTAGGTTTAATGGGATCCCTTTATCGCTAGCGAACGATCACCCTTCATCCACATCTCAAAAACAAAGCGTATCCTTTTGCAAACCAAAATAAAATGTCTTTATTAAAGTCAAATTTAAGCAAAAAACAATGAAAAAAATCACAATCAATCGTCTCTTAAATGCGGAATGACATTTCGAAAATTCGATTTGAAATTCGAATATATCCACTCTTTAAAAGGACGATATACGATTGCTGGGCTCGCTATCAGCCAGCTATTAAATGAAAATAAAAATAAAATACTTCATTTGCTCGTTCCCATGAAATAAGATATAAATCGTAATTTCTGGTCGAGAAGTTTATACTTAAGGCTATATGATATTTACAAGAGTTCAAAACATAAGATAAAATTGTATAATATTGTTAATATTTGATTGGTTTTTTGTAAAATCTTTTTTTAAAGAATTCGTTTAAAGGATGACACTTTGATGAAAAAATAAAAATAATAAAAGCCACTTACATAGCTGGAAGGTTTTCCCGGACTGGACTGGGAAATGCTTATTGTTTAAACGAGATGTATTCTTGGATGAGTACCACTTTCGACGGTACACTGTAGGTTTAATGGGATCCCTTTATCGCTAGCGAACGATCACCCTTCATCCACATCTCAAAAACAAAGCGTATCCTTTTGCAAACCAAAATAAAATGTCTTTATTAAAGTCAAATTTAAGCAAAAAACAATGAAAAAAATCACAATCAATCGTCTCTTAAATGCGGAATGACATTTCGAAAATTCGATTTGAAATTCGAATATATCCACTCTTTAAAAGGACGATATACGATTGCTGGGCTCGCTATCAGCCAGCTATTAAATGAAAATAAAAATAAAATACTTCATTTGCTCGTTCCCATGAAATAAGATATAAATCGTAATTTCTGGTCGAGAAGTTTATACTTAAGGCTATATGATATTTACAAGAGTTCAAAACATAAGATAAAATTGTATAATATTGTTAATATTTGATTGGTTTTTTGTAAAATCTTTTTTTATTTTTTTAAAGAATTCGTTTAAAGGATGACACTTTGATGAAAAAATAAAAATAATAAAAGCCACTTACATAGCTGGAAGGTTTTCCCGGACTGGACTGGGAAATGCTTATTGTTTAAACGAGATGTATTCTTGGATGAGTACCACTTTCGACGGTACACTGTAGGTTTAATGGGATCCCTTTATCGCTAGCGAACGATCACCCTTCATCCACATCTCAAAAACAAAGCGTATCCTTTTGCAAACCAAAATAAAATGTCTTTATTAAAGACAAATTTAAGCAAAAAACAATGAAAAAAATCACAATCAATCGTCTCTTAAATGCGGAATGACATTTCGAAAATTCGATTTGAAATTCGAATATATCCACTCTTTAAAAGGACGATATACGATTGCTGGGCTCGCTATCAGCCAGCTATTAAATGAAAATAAAAATAAAATACTTCATTTGCTCGTTCCCATGAAATAAGATATAAATCGTAATTTCTGGTCGAGAAGTTTATACTTAAGGCTATATGATATTTACAAGAGTTCAAAACATAAGATAAAATTGTATAATATTGTTAATATTTGATTGGTTTTTTGTAAAATCTTTTTTTAAAGAATTCGTTTAAAGGATGACACTTTGATGAAAAAATAAAAATAATAAAAGCCACTTACATAGCTGGAAGGTTTTCCCGGACTGGACTGGGAAATGCTTATTGTTTAAACGAGATGTATTCTTGGATGAGTACCACTTTCGACGGTACACTGTAGGTTTAATGGGATCCCTTTATCGCTAGCGAACGATCACCCTTCATCCACATCTCAAAAACAAAGCGTATCCTTTTGCAAACCAAAATAAAATGTCTTTATTAAAGTCAAATTTAAGCAAAAAACAATGAAAAAAATCACAATCAATCGTCTCTTAAATGCGGAATGACATTTCGAAAATTCGATTTGAAATTCGAATATATCCACTCTTTAAAAGGACGATATACGATTGCTGGGCTCGCTATCAGCCAGCTATTAAATGAAAATAAAAATAAAATACTTCATTTGCTCGTTCCCATGAAATAAGATATAAATCGTAATTTCTGGTCGAGAAGTTTATACTTAAGGCTATATGATATTTACAAGAGTTCAAAACATAAGATAAAATTGTATAATATTGTTAATATTTGATTGGTTTTTTGTAAAATCTTTTTTTAAAGAATTCGTTTAAAGGATGACACTTTGATGAAAAAATAAAAATAATAAAAGCCACTTACATAGCTGGAAGGTTTTCCCGGACTGGACTGGGAAATGCTTATTGTTTAAACGAGATGTATTCTTGGATGAGTACCACTTTCGACGGTACACTGTAGGTTTAATGGGATCCCTTTATCGCTAGCGAACGATCACCCTTCATCCACATCTCAAAAACAAAGCGTATCCTTTTGCAAACCAAAATAAAATGTCTTTATTAAAGTCAAATTTAAGCAAAAAACAATGAAAAAAATCACAATCAATCGTCTCTTAAATGCGGAATGACATTTCGAAAATTCGATTTGAAATTCGAATATATCCACTCTTTAAAAGGACGATATACGATTGCTGGGCTCGCTATCAGCCAGCTATTAAATGAAAATAAAAATAAAATACTTCATTTGCTCGTTCCCATGAAATAAGATATAAATCGTAATTTCTGGTCGAGAAGTTTATACTTAAGGCTATATGATATTTACAAGAGTTCAAAACATAAGATAAAATTGTATAATATTGTTAATATTTGATTGGTTTTTTGTAAAATCTTTTTTTATTTTTTTAAAGAATTCGTTTAAAGGATGACACTTTGATGAAAAAATAAAAATAATAAAAGCCACTTACATAGCTGGAAGGTTTTCCCGGACTGGACTGGGAAATGCTTATTGTTTAAACGAGATGTATTCTTGGATGAGTACCACTTTCGACGGTACACTGTAGGTTTAATGGGATCCCTTTATCGCTAGCGAACGATCACCCTTCATCCACATCTCAAAAACAAAGCGTATCCTTTTGCAAACCAAAATAAAATGTCTTTATTAAAGACAAATTTAAGCAAAAAACAATGAAAAAAATCACAATCAATCGTCTCTTAAATGCGGAATGACATTTCGAAAATTCGATTTGAAATTCGAATATATCCACTCTTTAAAAGGACGATATACGATTGCTGGGCTCGCTATCAGCCAGCTATTAAATGAAAATAAAAATAAAATACTTCATTTGCTCGTTCCCATGAAATAAGATATAAATCGTAATTTCTGGTCGAGAAGTTTATACTTAAGGCTATATGATATTTACAAGAGTTCAAAACATAAGATAAAATTGTATAATATTGTTAATATTTGATTGGTTTTTTGTAAAATCTTTTTTTAAAGAATTCGTTTAAAGGATGACACTTTGATGAAAAAATAAAAATAATAAAAGCCACTTACATAGCTGGAAGGTTTTCCCGGACTGGACTGGGAAATGTTATTGTTTAAACGAGATGTATTCTTGGATGAGTACCACTTTCGACGGTACACTGTAGGTTTAATGGGATCCCTTTATCGCTAGCGAACGATCACCCTTCATCCACATCTCAGAAACAAAGCGTATCCTTTTGCAAACCAAAATAAAATGTCTTTATTAAAGACAAATTTAAGCAAAAAACAATGAAAAAAATCACAATCAATCGTCTCTTAAATGCGGAATGACATTTCGAAAATTCGATTTGAAATTCGAATATATCCACTCTTTAAAAGGACGATATACGATTGCTGGGCTCGCTATCAGCCAGCTATTAAATGAAAATAAAAATAAAATACTTCATTTGCTCGTTCCCATGAAATAAGATATAAATCGTAATTTCTGGTCGAGAAGTTTATACTTAAGGCTATATGATATTTACAAGAGTTCAAAACATAAGATAAAATTGTATAATATTGTTAATATTTGATTGGTTTTTTGTAAAATCTTTTTTTAAAGAATTCGTTTAAAGGATGACACTTTGATGAAAAAATAAAAATAATAAAAGCCACTTACATAGCTGGAAGGTTTTCCCGGACTGGACTGGGAAATGCTTATTGTTTAAACGAGATGTATTCTTGGATGAGTACCACTTTCGACGGTACACTGTAGGTTTAATGGGATCCCTTTATCGCTAGCGAACGATCACCCTTCATTCCACATCTCAAAAACAAAGCGTATCCTTTTGCAAACCAAAATAAAATGTCTTTATTAAAGTCAAATTTAAGCAAAAAACAATGAAAAAAATCACAATCAATCGTCTCTTAAATGCGGAATGACATTTCGAAAATTCGATTTGAAATTCGAATATATCCACTCTTTAAAAGGACGATATACGATTGCTGGGCTCGCTATCAGCCAGCTATTAAATGAAAATAAAAATAAAATACTTCATTTGCTCGTTCCCATGAAATAAGATATAAATCGTAATTTCTGGTCGAGAAGTTTATACTTAAGGCTATATGATATTTACAAGAGTTCAAAACATAAGATAAAATTGTATAATATTGTTAATATTTGATTGGTTTTTTGTAAAATCTTTTTTTAAAGAATTCGTTTAAAGGATGACACTTTGATGAAAAAATAAAAATAATAAAAGCCACTTACATAGCTGGAAGGTTTTCCCGGACTGGACTGGGAAATGCTTATTGTTTAAACGAGATGTATTCTTGGATGAGTACCACTTTCGACGGTACACTGTAGGTTTCTGAGATGTGGATGAAGGGTGATCGTTCGCTAGCGATAAAGGGATCCCATTAAACCTACAGTGTACCGTCGAAAGTGGTACTCATCCAAGAATACATCTCGTTTAAACAATAAGCATTTCCCAGTCCAGTCCGGGAAAACCTTCCAGCTATGTAAGTGGCTTTTATTATTTTTATTTTTTCATCAAAGTGTCATCCTTTAAACGAATTCTTTAAAAAAAGATTTTACAAAAAACCAATCAAATATTTACTATATATATATATATATATATATATATATATATATATATATATATATATATATATATATATATATATATATATATATATATATATATATATATATATATATATATATATATATATATATATATATATATATATATATATATATATATATATATATATATATATATATATATATATATATATATATATATATATATATATATATATATATATATATATATATATAATATATATATATATAATATATATTATATATAGGGCATAGCGGCTAAACTCGACAATAAGATCATAAACAGACAATTAGATGATTGATTGCATGTGCTATAGGTTTCTCTATTTTTAGGCTTTAGCTCTAGTTTCGCTCCAACCATCCCTACCCCCGATCCCCTATCGATCCGATTTCCCTCCATTCTGGATTATTCATTGTTTCAATATAACATTAATAAATATTAATACAATATTAATGCAATATTAATTAATACAATAGTAAGTAGCAAAATTTATTATATATTTCGTTATATACAGTTATATATATACAGTTATTATATATTACGTTTAAAAAAATCAGAAGAATAATTCTCTGCTTAAATTTCTGTAATCAAAAGTATGCTAGTAATTATTAACGCTGTGCTGGGTAAACCTATAAATAGGGTAAACCTATAATATATATATAAATAGGTTTACCCTATTTTGATAACATTGTACAATCTTTATTATAAACTCCTCTGCCAGAAATTAAGATTGAAGTTTCTTCTTTCATTTCATTGAGCATATGGAGGTTTTTTAAATTTTATTTCGATTTAATGGCTCGTTGATAACAAACTCAGCCAATTGTATCATGTTTTAAATGTTGGTAGCATTCGAAATTTGAATTATTTCGTAATGTCACTTTCATTTAGAAAACGGCTTCGCCGAAGTGATCAATAGTTAAATTTTTTATTTTTTCGCTTAATTCGTCTCAATTGAAGGCATTTTGTGTTGCATAAGGATAAGCCCTATTTATGAGATATATGGATGAATAGTGATCGTTAGTCGACTGCAAAAGGACCTTTAAACTTACATTGCACCGTCGAAAGTCGTGCACATCCGTAAGTATATCTCATTCAAACATAAGCATTTCCCAATACAAGCTGGGATTTCCTTCGCTACTTTTTAAGTAGCTTTTACTAATTTTATTTTAAATAAAAACATCATCCTATAAACGGATTTCTTTACAAACCTTATCAAATATATATATATATATATATATATATATATATATATATATATATATATATATATATATATATATATATATATATATATATATATATATATATATATATATATATATATATATATATATATATATATATATATATATATATATATATATATATATATATATATATATATATATATATATATATATATATATATATATATATATATATATATATAAAAGCGTATCCTCATACATAAGTGCGCGTTTATCTGGCGGGTGTTTCCTGAAAGCTCATCACCCGTAACTACGGTTTTCACGCTTTCACTTTCGTCCCTTAATAGAGCTAATTTATCTCTTCCGACGCAATTCTGGCACCTAGTGGACGACCGTCTCAGTTATCGCATTCAGAAGATCCTAGCTAGCAGCACAGCGTTAATAATTACTAGCATACTTTTGATTACAGAAATTTAAGCAGTGAATTATTCTTCTGATTTTTTTAAACGTAATATATAATAACTGTATATATAACTGTATATAACGAAATATATAATAAATTTTGCTACTTACTATTGTATTAATTAATATTGCATTAATATTGTATTAATATTTATTAATGTTGTATTGAAACAATGAATAATCCAGAATGGAGGGAAATCGGATCGATAGGGGATCGGGGGTAGGGGTGGTTGGAGCGAAACTAGAGCTAAAGCCTAAAAATAGAGAAACCTATAGCACATGCAATCAATCATCTAATTGTCTGTTTATGATCTTATTGTCGAGTTTAGCCGCTATGCCCTTTCTATAGGCAGTCATCTGGTTTAAAGAACTTTAAATTATTAGTCTTTAAATTATTATTAGTTACTATACTTCTTATTCTTAGGGTGCTTCTCCAACTAGTGATGGTTGGCAGTCAGCTCTGCATTATTTATTTTTTTCTTCGCCAGGCGAAACAATTCGGCGACACTCGTATTCCCGGTCCTTTCTGGCATGCTCGGTGGCATGTGTTCAAGATTTCCGTCTACGGCCAGGTCTCCTCTTCCCTGCAAGGTTCCAATCCTAACCTAGCCACTAGCTTAGGTTGCCTAATATTACATTGTAAGGATCCTGGTTTGATTCCCGGATGGTTCACCATTTTCGGTTGGCATAAAATTAACGGACTCGTGTTTCAATCCTGTCGATCGAATTCAATAACAAGACACTCACTTACACACATGTTTCATGCACACACACACACACACATATAACCACTTCTTAGTGGTTGTTTCTAAGATATTCTCCTATGATAATATACAGGCCCATTGTGAAATTTCACAATAAAGAGTAGAAACAAATCTTTATCTGTATAATTATTTTACGTTATATAAGTCGTAATATGTCTGCAACGGTAGTACTACATACTTAGAGGTTTCAACTGCAACGGGCGAACCCGTCACCTCAGGAAGTTTTAACGATAATGGTCTTTCTAACTGCCGTGAGGTGAGCAGCACCGGATTTAGACTTCATAGGGTCCTAAGTTATTTGAGCTATTGCTGCAGTATATTTAAGTATATATGACAATTGCTCATACGGATATTTTTTTTGGGGTCCCCAAGAAAGTGGGGGCCCTGAGCTATAGCTTGTGTAGCTTATATTAAATCCTGCACTGGAGATGAGTGTAGAAGACTTAGAGACGAATACAAACCTACCGTCTAGCTAAGTCAACATGCCCGTCAGAGGCCAACCCCTTACGACGAGGCACCGGGATAGGTGCGCAGTGTACAGACTCGCTCCCTGACTACCAGTTCAGGAAGGAAATCTCCGTCTGGAATTAACCATCGGGATACCTCTAACCTCCCGACTGATTACGGGATCGAAGTCACTTGCGTGACCTCTACCTGCCGACCTCTACCTGTCTGAGTGGTGATTCAGTCTGAATCTTTTGCCCGTCTCTGAATTCAGGAGCAGGTAGCCAATTGGTTATTTCAAGTGTGGTTGACGACAGGTCAACATCCACCCTTACTGCGTAAGAAAACTAATGGCAGCTAATGGGCCCTTGTTGAGTTGGCCACGAAAACCCATTTTTTTCGAGGTCGGTCACACTCACGGGTCAACACCAATCCGGCGGCCTCCACGCATGAAGTTCGAGTCCGGGTTGGACTCTGGCCTGAGGTCTAGTTTCCCCCAGGAGTCAATCTGCGGCGCTTACCGTGCAGCGTAAGTCAATCGATTATGCATTCTTCTGACTAACATATATTGAGTTGTCGACTACAACGGGCGAGCCCGTCACCACATGACGTTTTAACGATTAGTCGTTATAACGACCTGCAGTGAGCGTAGAAGACTTTGAACAAAACAATCCAACGTCTAGCTACGCCACAACCCGTAAGAGACCAACGCCTTACCGCGAGATAGCCAGGAATGCTACCTGGCGGGCGACACTCGCGCCCTTACTACCAAATTGTGACCAGATTTCTCCGGTCTCTCGATTGGTTCCGAGTTCGAGGTCGCTTGCGCGGTCCTCTCCCTTACGAAGCGGTGAAACGGTGAATACCGAATCTATCGCGGACCATGGCGTCGTTTGCCCGACTCTGAACCGGGATCGGCAGGCCGATGGTCATTTCAAGAGCAGTCGCCGTAAGGTACGCAACCACCCCTGCTCTATAAGAAACAATACAGCTTCCAGACTCCCCCGACTGTTAGTCGGAGAGCACAATCGATTGGCTTGCGCAGCACGGTGCGCAGACCGTCCAGGAGCGCCAGAGGTTTGATTCCCAGGGGAAACTGACCCTGCACCAGTCCTACCCAGGTTCGCACCCCGTGCGTGGAGGCCGTCGGATGGGTGTTGACCCGTGAGTATGACCGACCCTGAACACTTGGGTCTTCGTGGCCAACCCATCATGGGCCCGTTAGCTCCCCATTCTGACTAACAGTCGGGGGAGTCCGGAAACAGTACTGTCTCCTATAGAGCGGGAGTAGTTGTTGACCTTACGGCGACTGCTCTTGAAACGACTATCGGCTACCAGATTACGGGTGATGATCCGGGCAAAGGATGCCGTGGTCCGCGATAGATTCGGTTGACACCGTTTCACCGCTACGTAAGTGAGAGGACCGCGCAAGCGACCTCGAACTCGTAACCAGTCGGGAGACTGGAGAAATCTGGTTGCAACTGAAAGTAAGAGCGCGAGTGTCGGCCCGTTGGGTAACATACCTGGCTATATCGCGGATAAGGCGTTTGCCTCTACGGGCATGTGGCGGAGCTTGACGCTGGACTGTTTTGTCCTAAGTCTTCTGCGCTCACCTCACGGGAGACACAACGATCATATTTCGTAAAAACTTCCTGAGGTGACGGGTTCACCCGTTGTAGTTGTCAGCTCTAGTTACTCAAGGAAACAGTATATTTCTCCTTCAGTTATTAGTCAGAGTGCACAAAACCGATTGGCTGTCGCCGCACAGTGGGCAAGGAGCGCCGGGAGGCAATCCTCCGGGAGGCTACTGAATATTAGTTGAATCGTGAGTTGGACCAACCCGGATACACAATGGACCATGGACCAAGCTGCCCGAAACCGTTCCCTACCGGTGATTCTACACAGTGATGTGTTTCGGGTTTAATGGTAAAAGCACAATTCAGAAAGTGGTCATTATAACCGACTGGATCAATGCCATACTGACGTTCGCACCGTGAAGAGCGCCTCGCTAGGGCCGATTGGGTGGATTGGGTGGGCGGGTGCCCGCGCTAGTGACGGCAGCGTCGAAAACTGTAACGCTTCGCCCGCCATAGAATGGCAATTGAAACTCGACCAACTTCGGTTAATTGGAATTCTCAGCAGCGAAAATGTTTTCCGTACTGAGACTTAAAATGGGCAATATGAACTAACTAGTTCCGCCGCTTCCAAATTAAGTCAGCTGCTAATGTTGACGCCGACGCCTTGCCTCATTAGGGGAATGCTGAAACAGAGTTGCCAAGCGATTATTTTGAGAACGGTGAAATAAATATCTAACTAGTAAATATATCAAGGCGACATGAGACCTCAGAAAAATATCCGAAAAGGGCGGACACACGAGTCAATTTTGTAGGGTTTGACCAATATAAATCCAGCATTGACGAAGCGTCAAGCGCAGATTCCACGTCCGCCGGGAACCAGACGCATACTAAACGGTCAATCGCAGCGCTAGTACAGAATAACTATCTTTACGCAGTGGTGGTATAAGTGTGTTAATGGCAAAGCATATTTAGCGTAACTCTCAGAGCACCCTCACGTTATAATTAATTTAGGGCCTGAATAAAAAATGTGGCTAAGTGCTGCCCTAGAGAATTAACCAGTCAATATAATGAAATTATAATAAAACGCACTCACCGCTTACATTGTAGGAGTAATCGCGCCTGAAAGTTTTCGAAGTCAGATTAAAGCCTTAATGTCTAAGGCAATGAGCAATGTTTTTGAGTCCAAATGTTAAATTGGTTCCTAATCGAGGGATTCACTTAGAAACTTTTTTAAATTAATGCTAATATTTTTCAAAAAACATAAAATTAAAATTCCTCAGATATGGTTGTTCCCAGGTATCATGTCGTCTTAAAAGGAATAAAAAACACGACTGCTTTTACAAAAATTGAACTCCTGTATATATAAATACAAACGGAGCTGCCATGGAATTCACCAACCGGAGTCGGGCCCATCATAATACTATTTTTTTACACTTCTGGGGGGTGAGCAGTAGATTCCGGACTTACGAACCGGCTGTGGTAGGTTTAGGACAGCTGTCTTGCCACATGTGAGCGTTCACCTTACCACCCATTCACCCATTCACTCACCTTATAATTATTTTTATATTACGATTTTGTGGTTTCTGCATTTAGTTATATAGGATACACACACTTGTATATATTCAGTACTCAATCAGACCTTTTATTTGACATATTTATAATGTTATATATTTATCATGTTAATTACCTTATATTTATCATGTTAATTTATTGACATTTGGAGATTTGAATATTTGGATAATTATTTACTTAATATTTGGACATTTAAAGTACCCTATGACACTAAATCGGTTTGAAAGTTTAGAAGTAATCGTGGAATAAAGAAACGGAAAACATACATAGATGAACCCTGAACACAGGACACTCCTTTTGTATTGGGCAGTCGTGTAAAAATCTCTACCAGAGAAGAACGACTGCAAAATGATAGACTGGCATCGATAAGGGACATCATCGATAAGGGACACCGATTATAAAAGTTTTGAATGCATTATACGGGCTGTTATTACTGCACAGGAATTTTTTCTGTGGGTGAATCAGTACAACGTAGTAGGCAACTTTTGATAAAAAAAATTTTTTTGAAAAAAAATTTTGTTTGTTTTTTTTTAATATGAAAATTTGAAGAAGTTGACTGTTAAATAAAGGTTTGAGAAGCGTTCGAGCGCGCCGCCCCATCTACGGGTAGGTAATAAGTCGTAAATAAACAATAGCGCATCGTGATCATAGCTTTTCATACTATTTAAAAAAAAAAATTGCAAAAAAAAATTTTTACAATTTTTTTTATTAAAAGTTGCTCACGTCGTTGTACTGAGTCACCCACAAAAAAAGCCCGTGCAGTTATACCACTCCGTATAATAGCCCTTCACTACGTTAGCGTTTCGTCTAAAGTACCTACAGATTGCTGTACGTTAGACGAAACGTAATTAGGCTTTAGAGGTAGACGTATCTTTAAAATGTACATTTACATTTGCATGTACATTTGCAAATGGACATTGCACAATGATGAAAATTGCTGAAGGACCGGATATTACGAAAAATACAAAGGCGAGTCGATACACGCCGACCGAGCGGTGAAGAGAGAGTGAAAATAAACGCGGTGGACGCGAATTGGTTCCGATGTTATACCGCTGCAAAAATATAATATTTTGCGTTACGGTGTTTTGGGGATTCACTCAAGTGTAAAAACAATTAAAATCGCTAGATTGTGACATTATAGCGCTAATTATTACGACGTCTTCGCGGAGTGATTTTAAATATAATATAAGTTCATTATTTATAAAAGAAAGTTTTGAATGATTTTTATTGCAATATGTTAATGATCAGCTTTTAGGGTTTTTCATAGATATTTCCAGGTAATCAGATAACGCCCGGACGAGTTTCTTGGAATGCAGAGAGAGAGAGAGAGGGTATCAATGGACTAACCAGACCAGCAAATGTATGCATTTAGTGCTATTTTGCGAATTGTGTATCAGTTTTAATAAAGAGTCCATATAGTCTTCGGTCCGCCATGTGACCTCTTACAGTAATAATATCTCTAGACTAGTGGTTCCCAACCGGTCGTCTGCGGACCACTGGGGGTCCGCAAGAAATCTAGAGTCTAATCTAAGACCATGAGGACAAAATCTCGCAAGCTCGTCGTCGTCAGATGGCCGCCACTCAGCCACTCGAACGCATGCGATGGTGCGCGTTTACAAAGTAATAAAACATAGCGCAGGCACTTCCCGTCGAACGCTGCAGATTTTTTTTAAATATTTAAGAAATCTGACAACCCCCACCCGCGTAACGACAGCTACAGGCGTCGCTGCTGAAGACCAGACATCCAATGAAATCAAGTGATAATATTGGTGTAGCTTTAAGCTACTATAGCATCCCCAGAATTGAGTAACTTGTTAAAAGGATGCAAGCTCAAAAAATACATGGATCAAAAATCATAATTAAAAGTATATTTAAGTATTATTGTGTTTAATATTTGACTAAAAGCTAAATATTAAAGTTAATTTTTACAATCTTGGAGTTTCTATTTTAAACCTTGGGGTCCCTACACTGATCAAAAAAGTCCTGGTCAAAATAATGTCGCGAAGCAAAAACTAGACTTGAAAAGAAATAACTTTATGTAAATTTTTCCTAAGTCATATCTATTCAGAGGTGTGGGTTCTCTGTAATAAACATACTGGGGGTTAACTAGTCATTGTAATACAATATGCAAACGCATCAACTTCCATAATTCTTTCCGTTTTCCTGAAAAAACATTATAGAAGCTTTAATAACATTCTTTCCAGTGTAACTGTTTCAAATATAAAACAAACTCGTTTACTAAAAAAAAAACGAGGCATTTTTGCTATGCTACAAAGCTAACTTTGGTAGAAAATTAGCATCAATGTATTAACCGGTCGGAAGCCAGCCTTCGCGTGCAAAACACTGCGCCGCAACTTTATGGTCGATTTTGTAAATAAATACTAACTATATTGTTTTTTAATGAATTTATCCTTGTTACCTAATAATGAATCTTGTTAGTCATGTATATTATACATTTATATAATATATATGGGGGCTGGCCGAAAAGGTAGCCCTTTCGGCCGACGCGGATCTGTCAAGCGACGCAAAATACCTATAGGCATTGTTGGCGTCCGACCGGTTAAGGGGTCGATGAATGGTACATTTATCGTATTCGTGTCAAACGTCAAACGGCGACATGAGCTGCGTTGCGATTTTTGCGAAATTTAAATTAATTTGCAATAGGATAGTATCAGCTGACGAGACCGTCAGCTGCGACAATTTCGACACACACTGAGGGCATAGTGGTTAAGCCGACTGAAACAACGGTTCCGGGTTCGATTCCCGGCTGGGTCAGCATTTCACGTTGGGATGAAATTAACGGAATTGCATTTCAATTCTGTCGATCGAATGTAACAACAAGACACACACCTACACACATGTTACACGCACACATACATATAAAGACGTTATAGTAGGGTTGCTTTTAAGAGTTTTTTTAATAATAATAACCCACCCATAGAGAAATTTCAGAAAGAGTAGAAACAAATAAACAAACAATCTATTTCAAAGGCGTTAAACACAATTCCTTAACCTTATTGCTCTTAACTGGCAACTTCCCTCTGCATTTAACCGCATCTAGGTAACGCAGACGAGCAAACGTACTAATGACGCAACTTTTACCCGCTTTTCTAATAATAGATACTTACCCGCTGAAAGCGGAAGGCACAACGTCGACTCTTCTGCCAGTGACTTAAGAAGTCTCTGATTTTTTTATTTCAAGCCTGACATTGTCAGAAGGTCACTGATTGTATAAAAAGGTTGAAATGGCGTCTCATCAATTCTAGAATATATCTAAATTTATTAATAAATATTGAAAACATCCTGCTTACATACTTATAATACAGCAATGGAAACAAATCAAGCCTTTAAGAGCCCTATTCTACCGGGACACCATGGTGGCGTAACCAGTCGCTGCCACCAACAAAATGTATACAGCTCTATGGAGGGTAACTCACCTGGTGTCCACTTGGTTGCCCAACCGTTTTGGTGGCGCCACCAGCACGGACGCGTACACAGATTATTACTGGCAGCGCGACCACACCGGTCGCGCCACCATTATTTAGTATAGCTATGTATAACGTGTCACCCACCCGGCCGCCAGTCGCGCTGCCAGTGCTCCTCTTTCGCATGCGTACGCTGTTGTTTTCAATACGTTTGTTTAGTTGCAGCGTGTGCTACGATAGATAATTTCGATACAGAAAAGTTTATTATCGAAATTCCTCGCCGGATTTTTTCTAATAGAGATTTGAAAATAAATATCGTGATTCTGGTGTCTAATCTGGTGTCTCGACTTGGTAGCTCAAAGACACCACGGTTGCGCGACTGGTTGCGCCACCATGGTGTGCCGGTGGAATAGGGCTCTAAAATTCCATCAATCGCTTGCTCTTTATACAATACAAAAAATATATCTTTGGAATGATGGGGGAAAAGCGTAGGCGACTTTCTCTTCGAAATAATCGTGCTACTGGATCATATTACAGATGTATTAAAATACCTTTGAATCGAGTCCAATTAAATTTCACGAATTTTCACATCAACTGAGAGCGACGCGATCTCCTTTATTATGACAGCTTGAAACAGACATCTATCCCTTTCTTTCCTACGGCGGGTGAGTAGAGCGCCATTCTCTTTCTCGCTACGACTAAAACCCCAGCAGAATTTGAGTAACCTCGTACCAATTTGGTCGTAGCGATAGCGAAAATCGCTACGTTTAACGTTTAGCAAATAGCACGGTGCTAATAAATCATAAGACAGAATGAATCGTTGGGCGCAACAATGGTGTTATAAGAGGTTGCCCTTATTGCAGACAACTCTTTACTTACATGTAGGTAATGCCATCTATAGTGCAAGAGGCAGCGACAAAAAGTGCAAGAGTTTTTTAAAACTGATCTTTCAGATCAGACAGTATTTTGGCCATAGAATGCTGGGGTAGAGTCAGCAGGCCAGACTCCAGGACACCTGGCGCTGGCGTACTAGGAAATGTGTAATTTTAATTCGTACCCTCAAAGTGTTTTGAAAAAGCTAAAAAATCATCAGTAGACAGTGGATGCAATACAGAACATTCAACAAATGGTCAGACTGCTTAACAATAAGATGCTTGGTGTCAACATTACTCAATACATGTCACAAAAATGAAGTCCTTTATATTGCGTGGCGCATTAGACCGACAAATACGTACCAGCGTATTTGCAGGGAGTTAATTTTTGTGGCGTGTGTGGAGTAGTGCTGACGCCACGCGTTCTATTGTTAAGCAGTTTAAACATTTCTTTGAAGTTCTTTATAGTATCAGCTACGAATTTTCAGATTCTTCAAAACACTCTGGGAGTTTTAATTAAAATTACAGCTTTCCTAGTACGCCAGCGCCAGGTATTCCGGAAGCTGGCCTGCTGACTCTACCCCGGCATTCTAAGGTCAAAATACTGTCTGATCTAAAAGTATCAGCTTTTACCAAATACTTTTTTGTCGCTGGCTCCCGAACTACTATTATCATGTGGAAAAAACTCATTTTAACCCATTAATTAGAGGGAGCTGTGAACATTTTTGTGAGCAAATGTTATCAGTTTCTTACTCTATCGTTTTATTCCTGATGGCAGCTACCTTGGATGTTGGTCAGCCAATCCCGTGTAAAATTGACGAGCAAAAGGCGCCAAGGTCCGCGATAAATTCGAACTGAATTACCGCTAACATCAGGTAGAGGTCGCGCAAGCGGCTTCGAATCTGTGACCAGACTGGAGGGTGAATTAATCCGTCTAAATCTGGTACTAATGGGAGTGAGGTACGCTCGCTGGGTCGGCTCTAAAACTAATACTGAATCCGGGGGAACACCTTTGGCGGAACTGGTCGGTTTGCGCACCGGGCTGTGTCAGCCTATCTATTGCGCAATCCGGCGGAGTCTGGAGACGTACTTTCCTGATAAGCGTGGGGTTTTTTTCGACCTCTGGTCGATGTCATATTTTAATACTTGCAAAGCGAAACAAAATTGGGATAATTTTACCATGATATTTTGTTCAATATTTATGCCGTTTTTCAATTTTGTATTCATCTCCTCATTTTATTCGAGAAACACTTTGTTTCTCGTTTTGTACGGGCGATTGAGTGGGCTCCTTACTTAATTTAATGTAAATTAACAAAGAAAATAAGCGTCTTAATATTCTAGCAAGCGAAACAAGGCTTTGTTGATGAAGTAAACAAGTCAATATTAGCGAATATTACAAGTCGCCCAGCGCGTTCTCCATTAAGAATATTAACTTGACTATGGAAATATTGCCTGATATTACTCCTCATTACTAAAACGGCGATAATTATAAGCATTATGATTGACTTAATTTATTTTTAACCTTTCATTTGTTCATTTTTTGATGATAAATTAAATCTAATAAAGATATCGAGAGACGAAATTAGAGACGAGATATTGTTATATTCTAATTTCTGTTTCATTTTATATTATTACACTTATTCGTACTGAAAAGTAGGTAAGTAAGTAAAAGTAAACCAAAAAAATATCAGATACAAATTGTCCAGTCATTTTGGCTGGTAGTCGTACTGAAAAGTAGGTAAATAAAAGTAAACCAAAAAAATATCAGATACAAATTGTCCAGTCATTTTGGCCATTGCATATTTCACATATTTCCACAGCATTTGATTCGATTGATCAACTGCTCATCTGTCATATCCATAAATCAAAATGCCAACCATACGTAATGTTTGTTTCTACATTTTATTGTGAAATCACAATGGGCGGGTTTATTGTCATATGAAAATCTCTTACAACCAACCCTACTATGACGTGTTTATATTTATGTGTGCGTGTAAGTGTGTTATTGAATTCGATCGGCAGAATTGAAACTGCAATTTCGTTAATTTTATCCCAACGGAAAATGATGACCCAGCCGGGAATCGAACCTGGGACCTTACAATATAAGACCGGGCGACTTATCCACTATGCCACTGAGCCGTACTGGTCTAATCGTACCTGACTGTAATCTTTCCTCTCTCTAAATATCCCGAAAGCAATATTAATTTCAATTAAATAAGATTTTTTAAGTATTTTAATATAAAATATAAAATTTAAGTTAAGTAATAATACAAATATAGTAGTTCCTAATGTTTTTTGCTGGTGGCATATTTCTCAGCCAGAGATTCTTTCCTGTCCACCCTAAAAGGGGCTAGTCCCAGTCGGATGACAGAATGAAATAAGCATAAAGTTAAGGTTTAGCCATTCGGTTCCTATTATTTTTGTAAGCCAAATCAGTGTTTTTTTATAATAATAATATAAAATAAATAACCATATAATAATATGTAACTATGGTAAGAGGCCTTCTTGGACGAACTAACGGTCCAACAACATTAACGAATTGTTCCTGTCGTTCCTTGTCGTTCCCCACCAATGCAGCGGGTTGGATGGCTTTACACCTAGAGGTCAACATCAAGTAATTAAAAGCATCACGTAGGTATCGCACACAAACCTAGCGCGAAGCATTTTGCATTTTTTTTGTTTAAAATAAAATTCTCCACGTTTTAGAATATTTAGAACTATAAAAACATGAAAAAAAACAGTCTGTCCGTCTGTCTATATGTGTATAATATTATTTATTACTTATATTGTGGCATTACATTTTGTAATTTTTTTTGGCTTCGGGTCTTGCTAGACTATTTCGACCATGCTGAGCATGAGTATGCTCGGTGCCAAACCATTTTTTTCATAATACTGCCGGATATCTAGAAGGCGGTCAAGGTGATACATGCTGCATCTAGGTTGTTGTCTAAAAATAACAAATGGCAGTTTGTGTGTATCCGAAAAGGCTTTATATTTATGTGTAAAAATAACTACAGTCCAGCAATAAACGTTCAAATTATTACTGTGTTACAAACATTAAAATAGCAACCTATGCTACAACGCAAGCCTTACTTGGGTAAAGATATACATTTCAATTGTTATAATATTACCAAAATATTCGGGGGAAACGATCTAAATTACATAAAATAAACGCAGAACAATTAAACAAAATCTATCACATAAATTGCTTAACGAAGACTAATCTGAACTCTGGTGTATACAATGGGGTAAAATTTGATTCACGCTATGGCGTCTATCGGGATTGGGAATTCAACTGATCCGAATATAACAACGGGGCGGAGTATTAGTGGGTATACTGAATACAATGAAGTCGAGAACAATGCCATTATGGGAAACAGAAACTGAGGACCTATGGATATATATAGAACCGAATATGTCTAAAAAGCAGCTTTTAAATATATTATGTATATTTACAACTAAATATCCCGATTATGACTTTTCAATGTTTTACCTCAAAATCTCTATAAATCTGTATAAACTCAGAAATACAAATTCAAAACATAATCCTTGGAGATTTTAGATTACCGTGTATCAATGGGGATAGAGTTTGTGAAAATGGGGGAAATATAGACGAAGTTCATTTTTTGGGGCAATAAGCATAGCCCGACGTGAACTTATCGAACGGTAACCTCATACAGTTTATTTATATAAAGAACCCGTTCAACCGAATTTTAGATTTAATATTATTTTTATATATTCTACCTTTTTAATAAGTACGAAAGCTCTATATTCGAGTTATCGGAGAATTGATAAAATTATATAATTTGAACTTAATATAACTATAAATGTATTGTTTGAATATCAATAAAGAAATATGTAGATAAAAAACAGCGAGGGCCAAATATTTCACCGCCAAACAATGATTACCATCAAAAGTTTGCAAAATTATTTTTTTAGTTTCTTTACCATGTCTATATTTAAGTAAATCAATTATAGTATACAATATAGCTCTAATAAAAAGAGCACAGAAAAAAAATCTATGCAGAGGACGCCCGATGCGAATGGTGAGTGAAGTTCTAAAATAAATATTTAATATAAATTTAAGATGACTGAAGTAAATAGCGACTTAAAATCCCATTATGTCGAAACAGTATTTTTAAATATAAAAATGTCTGTCGCATTTCAAAATATAAACATGAACAAAAAAAATGTAATTTGTGGAAAGATAATGAGAAAATTATTATTTTGAAACGGCGCGATTATACGCATATTTTTT
The DNA here is from genome assembly GCA_944548615.1 of Micropterix aruncella. NCBI lineage: Eukaryota > Metazoa > Arthropoda > Insecta > Lepidoptera > Micropterigidae > Micropterix > Micropterix aruncella. The sequence continues at coordinate 26,142,646 of OX155955.1, read as the reverse complement.
AATTTGTTGCTAAAAGTGAATACTATACCAAACAAATTTTCCTACACGATCAGGCTAAGGCACGTTCAGGCATGCAATAAAATAACGTGGTATCACTAAAACTTAATAAAATTCTGTATTATAGAACAGCTCTGTTGAATAAATGAATATTAACTAAATGGTTTTGTTACGATATTAAAACTAAGTATTTATCGTTCAATATGTAGGTAACGATTTCATTATGAAAAAGAAACCAATTCCACAATTATTGAGAAATTAATTGCACAACACTACAGTCGCTTTCACAAATACTTTTATACATAAAGAAATCTCGACGTGCAAATTAAGATTGGCTTAGCTGGATCTGCATGCGATTTGTCTCAAAGCAAACCGGATTTTGAAAGTCCTGTTTGTTAGGCACCGATTCCTGGAAACAAAAGTGCTTGCTAAAGCTATATTCCTTTTTTTAATTTTCACCATCTTTCGCTATATGTACTATGGCCCCAGCGTGCGCCAGCCGAAATATCTGACAAAAATGTCCATTGCAAGGTTTTCGGGATCTACACATACACAGAAAATGGAGGCCATATCCGTCTGTCGTATATGTGCCTAACTTAATGCCGATAGAGGCTATCGAGATCGGAAGTGGTTTTCTGGGTTTTCGTTACTTATAATCATATTTGCTTTATATCGGCTTATATCATATATCCTAGAATATGCTATATCATACCATATCATGCTTTTATCATAGAATACCATGCTTTTATCATAGAAAGGACTAGATAAACTTTCAATAATTGAGCGATTTGTTAGGAGGATGGGAATTTAAAAAAGAGCGGATAGAGTAATTATTGAGATGAATAATTATTTAGACTTAAAACGTAACTGAGACACTTCTTTTTTATCCCACTGATGCTATCCGTCTGTCGTATATGTGCCTAACTTAATGCCGATAGAGGCTATCGAGATCGGAAGTGGTTTTCTGGGTTTTCGTTACTTATAATCATATTTGCTTTATATCGGCTTATATCATATATCCTAGAATATGCTATATCATACCATATCATGCTTTTATCATAGAATACCATGCTTTTATCATAGAAAGGACTAGATAAACTTTCAATAATTGAGCGATTTGTTAGGAGGATGGGAATTTAAAAAAGAGCGGATAGAGTAATTATTGAGATGAATAATTATTTAGACTTAAAACGTAACTGAGACACTTCTTTTTTATCCCACTGATGCCTCCAATGGTTGCAATATTCGTTTGCTACAAACTTTAATTTTAGCTCTGTTAATCCCAGTAATACTTTAACAATGTTGTAAAAAACGAGGTTTACATTTTAGTTTTTTTAGAGCCCCAGTGTTATAAATAGGATAAAAAAAGAATTTAACGCGTGAAGTTTGTAACACCTACGTTGGTAGACTGAAGCGCTGCCAATCGTTATCCGTTGTTCTGCCGGTAGGCGGCAAACTGCTGTTATTACTTCGGAGACTAATCCGGCGGTGATGCCGCGAGCTCGAATTTTGAAAATCCGCCGTACCCACAACAACCACTAATTCTTGTGTTACGTCCTTGAGCTCGGCCTGAGAACATTTTAAGAAGAGGGTTCCACGTAGTAGCGGGTTTTAAACTAAAGTTCGGGGTCCTTTTATTTCTTATTTAAATGACTTTCCGGATCATGAGGGGAAAGTAAAATTGTTTTTTTGATAGCACAATGGTATTTTGAAATAGCACCCAGTGGTTAGTAAGTTCTCCTATCCAATATGTGTTCGCAGATCACCGATTTTCCTCGCTTAACATTACAATAGTCGAGTGCCTATGGACCTTTTCGTTTATACAACGTAAGCTAAACCATAACTGCATTTGATTTTATACACAAGTATATGTGAAACAACCGCGATATTCTTCTATATTATTTTATATCAATTCCAGTGTTGCACTGTATAGAGCCCGGTTTGACTTGCAATTGATATTTTGAAACTCATTTTATTGCTAGGGACATACAACAAAAAACTTTATCAAATATTTTCATAGCAAAAAATTAGGAGCAATGCATTTCAGGGACTTAATTTAGGCCCATATTTATTAAAAAAAAATACCCTCTTTCTAAGACAAAATACATTCAGATATCTTTAATCTCCGCCTTTTCTCCTTCCTTCCTCATTGCATTTATTTCAACAAAATATATTATCGCTGCAAACTACCTTATGATTAATGGAAAGGTGTCACAATCTACCTTGTAATCTATCAGGTAAAGTTTCTACCGCTGGTTGCATGACTGTCGTGTTTGTGATAATGACTTAGCAGGTGCTTCTTTATCGAGTAACTTATGAGTTACAGACTCGACATAAGGAAATGGAGAAAGTGATAGAAAAAAGACGGAGAGCAAAGCTCCGAAAGGTTGGGGGATGACAACCTCTTAAAAAAGCGACTATTTCTATCTCACCAATCGCCAGTTTTCTTAAGGTGGTTTATCAAGTTTTGTCATATCCATAACTTCTAATCTCTATCTTCTAATATATTAGTGTTTTAAACACAATTTGTTTACTAATAATAATGTAGGAATCATCAGCTTTTCGCCAGCCAAATTTCATGCATTTGTAACGATCCTAAGCCTTTCATTTTTAACGTCGATTATGTAGTAGTAGTAGTAGTAGTAGTAGTAGTAGTAGTAGTAGTAGTAGTAGTAGTATTAGTAGTAGTAGTAGTAGTAGTAGTAGTAAACGGAGTGAGGGGCTTGTTTCCAGCCCTTGGTAATGTCACCTGGATCTATACGATCTTTTGTAACTACCCACTTTGTGGTTAGGTCAGTGGTCAGCTAGTAGCCCAGTACTTTTTACCAGTCCAAGTAGATCACTGACCTTCAAGTTGGGCAGATCGCTGGGTTCTAGAAAGGTTCGTCCCAGTAAACTTGTCTTTTTGCGGCGCGGCCTGGGCAGCGACCGACGATGTGTATGTTGTCTTCAGGTTCTTTGCCACATATTCGGCAGTCCTTGCTCTCGGTCAAGCCAAGGTTGAATAGATGTACTCTAAGGGTCGTGTGTCCGGCGAGGAGACCGATAGTGGTTCTAAGGTTCTTCTTGCTCATGTCAATTAGGGCCTTGGTTTTCTTTTGTAGTGGTTGCTCCATCATGGCTTTTGCCTGGCGACATCCCTGGCTCTGTTTCCAGGATGCCCGATGTTCCTGCTCCAAACAGTCCCTGACGATTTTTTTGCCTGTAGCGGAGGGGACCCCTACAACTGGCTCCACCGGGCATTCCAGTGTACCCAGTTTTGCCAATCTGTCGGCCACTTTGTTGCTGGGTATGCCTTGATGACCTGGTATCCATATAAGGATGATTTTATTGGCTTTTCCAATCTGTTGAGTTCTTTCATGCAGTCCCAGACCACAGAAAATTATGTGGTGGCTTTAGCCAGAGCGACCAGTGCTGCTCTGCTGTCAGAGCAGATGAGGATTTTTCATTTTTTTACCTCAAGTCGTCTTTAGAGGTTTATGCATTCCAATATGGCAAATACCTCGGCTTGAAAAATCATGGCATATTGTCCAAGGGTGATGCTGATTCTGTGGTTGGTTTTGGGTCCATACATGCCTGCCCCAAAACGTCCATTTGTTCCTGATCAGTCGGTGAGCCAGGCGTCCGCGTTGTGGCTTTGGAGCCACTGCGGATTTTTCCATTCTTCCCTGGTGGGGATTAGGTTTTTATAGGACTTCTCTACCGATTTTTTTTCTGTAGTCGATCCTGGGTCCGAGTGAATGGGCTTTTGTGGAGGAGGTTTAGCTCAGGATGATTGTGGCCTCCTCGCTTCCACTCGCCCAAACACTTCAGTCTGTATGCTGTAAGTCTGGCGGAGTGAATAATGAGTTCGTCCAGAGGCAAGCAGCAGAGTGCCACCTCTAATCCCTCTGTTAGGGTGGTCTTCATGACGCCAGTTGCAGCCTTCAGGTAGTTATAATAATATAACGTCGATTACAACCATTAAATAAATACAAACTTAGATTAACATTTTAGGGCCTCCAATTATTTTTCTTTGTTTTAAGGCCGAGAATCAATTAATTTGCCATCTGGTGATAAGATGGTATAATATGGACAGTGGTTGGCTGTAAGACATCATTGTATAATGATAAACCCGCCAATTGTAATAATTAAGCAATGTGACATGTGTAATGTAATGCTAAAAAGATCATTAATTCATAAGAAAACTCAAAAACATAATAAAATATATATTGAAACTGTTGCTTCGTTTTAAAAATACAAACTTGCTGAATATACGATTTTTTAAACATATTGGGCCCGATTGTGTTTCTTCGTGAACTAAAATAGGAACTTATTTCAACCGAAGGAGACAGAGCAATACGTTAGAACGGAATATGACATGTACTATCGTCGATTTTCCCGCACCAAAAATACCTGTCGAACGTATAGGTTTGAACACATTTCGTGCTGTGTTAAATTTAGCTGCTTTAATTTCGGTGGGCAGTTTTAATGCGGAAAAGTGACAACTATCCATTTCACATTCCGCTCTGACATACTGCTCTGTCTCGTTCACATGAACTAATTTCTGATTTAAGAGAAACGTAATGTAGCCCTTTGTACGATACTGACGTGAAATGCATTTTAATAACATTTGAAACGAGCCCATTCACTTGACACTATTGTTCTGAGTCACTCAAAACATTATTTTCTATTTTGAAGGAGGATGTGGCGATATGGAATTGCATGTATTCAAAAAGTTTTTACCAATGCTATACGTTTTTACCAAAGTTTTTACCAACGCTATACGTTTTTACCAAAGTTTTTACCAACGCTAACAATAATAATGTGAAATTCGATTGCATTATGAAAACGTAGAACAGCAGCGCGCTCATCGTGGCGGAACGGCCATTTCTCCAGGCAGGAGAAGTTATACAAGTCGTAGTGGGTGCCTGGCCGCGGGAATGTAATTTATGCTCTGCAATAATCTTGTTAATGTTTTATGACATTGGCCTGAGCGGACTTGCAATGTTACTCTTTGTTGGATTATACGGAATATTTCGCTACGGGTTATGTATGCGATGTGATGGCAGGTGAGAGAGAATTTTTCTTCTGCCTTAATAGTTTTGAAGTTGCTATAGCTGCGGCTGTTGAGCTTCAATTATTCAAAGTTGTTTCAATTTTTTACTTTTCCGGCCCACCAACCAACGAGGAGTTAAACTATAGTGAACGCGCATTTTTTTTTCTCGAGATAAAGAACGAAATATCTACTTTGAGCCCTCCTGAAACAATTAACCCTTCAAGCCTCGGCCCCTCAGCCGATTGACAAGTTGATGTCCCAAAAATTTTTAGTAAAAATTAGTTAAAAAATTAAATTATGACACTGTCTCACCAAAACAATTATTACTGCCAAACCACTGTACCCATAATTAAAATATTGACATAATAAAATAACACAAATTAAATTAAAATTAAATTAAAATAAAATAAAATTAAAAAATAAAAACATCACATTGAATCGTGTTGTGGCCGATATCGGCTAATTGGGGCTCTAGGGGTTGAGACTATTTCCAGATGAGCGCTTTCCAAATTTTTGAGAATATGAGCGCTTTTCGCAACTGGCCATATTCTTTAACAGGCTACCGGAAAGTTTAAAAACTTTTGAAGTGGAAAGCTTATTCAAAAAGTTACTTAAAGAATTCTTATTAGACAAAGCTTTTTACTCGATCGATGAGTTTGTTAATTTTAAATAAGTTTTCAAATTTTTTTGGCCATTTTGTTTGTCAATTTTAAGTAGCATTTTTTAATTATTCTGACTTTTTCCGATTTTAATTTCTTGATTATTTTTATCGATTATTTTAATTTGTGGTTTTAGTAAATAAATCTTAAAAATGATTTGGATGCCCTAAAAGCAATAATGAAGTAACTGTATGTACGTGGTGATAAATTCAAATATTGTAAAAACGGACTAATAGACTGTAATTTAAATGTACCTAAATATTAAGTTTCTACAATCTGTTAAGATTTTTTTTTTGGAAATAAATTGAAAAAAATTTTAAAAAAATTGATGGAAGTCTTTCATTGTGTATGTCTGTATGTCTCTGCGCATGGCTGTGTGTCTTTCTGTTTGTCTGTATGTGTGTCTGTGTGTATTACCCCTCGATAGAGTCCGAACGCTTAATCCGATTGAGCTAAGATTTGGCTTGCACGAATCATTTGGTCATGGCAAGAGTTCAAAAGGTTGTGGTTGAAATCAGTCCACCAGGGGGCGCACTAGTCATATTTAAATCTCAAAATTTAGTACACAGGTACCTTGTTAGCCCGAAATCCATTGAATTTTATTTATAATTTATATTTTATATTTGCGTAAACTATTGATTCGAACGTGTTTAATGCATTGCAATATCACTATCCGAGCTCGGCGCTGACTATCTCTTTCGATCACATCAACCTCTTTATCGAAGGGACATCACACTCAAATTCTTCCATAAGTCCTTGGTTACTTGCCGGGAAATTTGCCGGGACACCACCGATTTTTACTTTACCGACCGACCAACCGACAAGGAGGTAAAGTATTGTAAACGCGCTAAGGCTCGGCTCAAACGAACCACCGGCCACAGCCATAAGTGGCCAGCGACAAGTAGCTGACACGCATTTTCATACATTTTGTATGAACTCGCCGCACACGAGCGGTCGGTCGCCGCCACACGCTACCTCTCGCTCGCACTCGCCACTCTCTATGCAACTCGTCGCACTCGACAACGACCGGTGACTGGCCGGTGGTTCATTAGCGCCGAGCCTTAATTTAGACGATGATGACGAAAAATCGATGAAGACGGATATCTACATTTTGGCCTCCACCCTCCTCCGAACTCTCGCAAGATCTGGATCTCCAAAATACACCCAGAAAACAGGATATTAGCAATATTGTTAAAGTAATAGAAACAGAAGATCTGCTACCTCTCTGGGCTAGCAAACCAGCAATTTGGTTCGCTTCAGCCGAAGCGCAATTTAACTTATCTATCGTATCTCTGTCTATGTCGTATCTCAAATAGGTATATGACAGGCAGCCGAAATAGAGGATATTCTTACCAACCTTCTTGGCTATGATGCTGCCTTTCCGATATCAGGGCAGCAGAGAGTTAGGCAACTTTTCAACGACGAAGAACTTGGAGACAGGCAACCTCCGCAGCTCGTTCGACACCCCCGATCTCTCGCTATATAAGCATTTTCCTATCAAAGTACACTATATCAGCTGTAGTTGCGAAGTTTACTACAACACATTCAAGCTATACTCGCCGCCCAAGCGAGTTTTCCACTGGACAAAGCGGCAGAGCAGGCAGATTTTTTAACGTGACGTCTTATAATTCGATGGAACGGCTGCACGCACGAAAAAACATGACTCATGCGGCGCTACCTCGCTCTGAGGCGTTCCATTTATTATATTTATTATTCAATATAAATGCTGCCATCTACCGGTTGCGACAAGAATTATTTACTAACCTCAGTCTAAAATAGTACGAATGAAAATCACTAGATTGATTTAAATTCTTGACATAATTTTATATGTATTCTTGATATACGGAATGTTATTACTGAACGGACAATTTTCTTGTGGGTACAACGAAGTGCAACAAAGTAAGCAACTTTTATTAAAAAAAAAAAAAGTACGAAAGCTATCATTACGGTGCGCTATCTAGCGGTTGGTAAAATGTCGCTGATATTGTTTATTTACGACGTATTACCTACCGCTAGATGGCGCAGCGTGCTCAAACGCTTCTCGTTAGAAAGCTTGAAATCTCAAACCGGTATTTAACAGTTTGAGATTTCAAGCTTTCAAATTAAAAAAAACAATAAACTTTAAACAATAAACAATTATACAATTATACTGCTATACAATAATACATTTACATGTTGTAGTCAAATCGGTGAGTATAAAAGCATATATTTTTGGGTGTTTGTAATAAACAATATCAGAATCTTAAATGAAACTGCTTCAAATGCAACCATTCCATCAGTATTTTCTTATGACGTTGTCACATTCAACTATCGTCAGTAAACCAAGACAATCGTTTTTTTTCCCTATTTGTTTATTTATTTATACACGTTATAAGTTTAAAATATTTGTTTATATAAGACACAAATACATATTTAAAACAAAAATAAATTAGACTTTTTAATAAGAAATGTGCAATAATCAAAATTTTGCATTGCCTTTCAATAATGAACTTACAGTAGAAATTACAATATAGAACTCACACTAAAATATTCCTAAATTCTTTATTACAGACCAAATATGAAGTTAAAAAATATTTATTGTCGTAAAAATATATAAATAATTGTCAAATCAAATAGAAGGTTTGATTACGATAGAAAATACCAATTGTCTTAAAAATAATAATGATTATTGTCATGCAAGATAATAGCTTTGATAAAAGTAGTATATAGTTACGTATAAATACATCACAAAGCATTATCAATGGGTATATAAACCAGTCATACTCACATGTATTCAAACACATACATATATATTCAGACAGACACACAAACAGACATACAAATATACCTATACATATAATGTTATTAATATTATAATCGATTACATTATTCTTCTTCTTTTACATGCCGTCGACTTCTTCGTGGTTTTTGTTTATTAACAGTGTCTTCCCAACAAAAAAAGGAAGTTTTAGCTCCCACCCGGTAGCCTTCTCAAAGAGGGATTAACCTGTTAAGACCTATGTTAACTCTGCCTGCTGCCGTAACCTTCAGTCGTACACAGTTGGGATAGGAGATTCCGATCCGGTGTAACACTTCGGGCGAACCTGGACGGTTTGCGCACCGTGCGACGATAGCCGATCAACCCGGCGAAAAACCGGGGGTGTCTGGAAAAGTACTTTTGCTAAGCATTGCCGACCTGACGTCATCTATCCTTAGAAACGAACCGTTAGCAACCCGATCCAGTGTGGGCTTGACAGGCAAAGGACGCCTCGGTCAGAATGACATGATGTCGTTATAACTTCCTGCGATGACGGATTGGTCCGTTGGAATTGACAATCTCCCTCTTCAGGGCGCCATTTTTTAAAATGATTCTATGATTCTAGTCTATACTGTTTATCCTGGTCAATTTTTTTCAAAAACATCTGAAAGCAACCGATATTAAAATCTGTGAAGCAACTAGTAGTACAAATTAAATAATTATTTAAAGCGTGGCAACACAACGGCTAGAAATATCCTATAAGACAACGTATAGCTAGGTGCTCTGCAAATCCCGGTATCAAAACTCGAATTTAAGCAAATCGTGTGATAAACCAACGAACGTATATACAATATATAATTTAAATAAAAGGTCTTCTCTACATATTTTCAATAAGATAACATTACATTAAATGAAAATCTATGGAAAATATGCAATATGAAATCAAAGTCTATCGCGGTGGTTTGTCATTATAAAACGGTTTTAAACGAATTAACTCGGTGAATTTTGTAGCATCCGATGTTTCGGCGATGTTGCAACCGCCGTTGTCCGGGGTAGACTGGCCTGGACAACGGCAGTGGCAACATCGCCAAAACATCGGGTGCTACAAAATTCCCGTCATAAATATGTTTTTAAACCTTTTTAGAATATATATAAGTTGTTAAAACGGGGTATTTTATTTGATTATTAAATTCCAGTCCATTACCCTAACGCATCGTTTGTTGACGTGTTACGTTAATAATGTAGAGAGATAAGTAATGTTGGATGACGAAGACAAATTAGAGTATCTGTAGCGACCGAAACGCCACGACTGAGAATCAATTCTGGCTGAAGGAATGGAGAGTGGGAGTGTTTAGAGGTGGGGAAGAGTGTGCCGTCCGCTGCTTCACTTGGAAGGGTATTAGGGAGATAGGGGTCGTTAAACATTGGACATTTAAACTAGATCATTTTACTAATGAGAAATTACTCTATTATTAATATAAAGCTGTATGTTGCAAACATAGGTTTAATCAATGTTTCGTTGAAATTTATCACACAAGATAAGACTTCTGGATTTTTTATTTGAAATCTTATTAGTAATTGGCATAGATATAGAGTATCTAGTTAGTGTCTTAACTATTGTTTTCATTTTGAAATTCAAATATTTTTTTTATTTCATCATTTTAAGATCTTACATAGATATTCAATTACAAGACCCATCTTAACCGGAATAAATAAGGCTTCTGCACAAAATAGGCTTAATTTATTTATTTTGTAGTTTGCACCAATAGTAAAATATTACTTACATAATACAATGACAAAAAAATATGCTACAAATTATGGTGTGGGGCATAGAGAAAAAAATAATAAAGATAACAATGTACAACCTCAAGCTCCAGGACATAAAAATGTGCAGGTTCTGGCCAAGGGGTCGAGGAAACTCCACGGCATCTCATGTGCGAGTGTGGCCCGCTGATGCGTAAAAGATACATCCACTTGGGTGGTCATTACCTCCAACCTGAGGAGGTAAAACAATCTGGCGCCAAAAGCTTGTTGCGGTTCTAAAATCACACGAGGCTTAGCGCAGAACTATAGTAGGTTGCGAACACAATAGATCAGCAATGGTCGCAGTGTTACAAGGCTCATAAAGACCTTAGAAAAGCCCCACACAACAAATAAAAAATAATTAAAAAATTATAATATTAAATAATTAGAAACAATCAAAAGCATCTAACAATAATATTAAAAATGAACTCTAAAAATGAATTACAAAAACAATACAAATATAAAATATATTATTCACAATGCATTGCATTACATTGTAGTTACATAAGGATAATATTAAATATTGTCACTCTGCTTCCTTGAGTTTTCACCTTTTAAGTGAGATTTTTCCTTGAGTCATTATAATTTGTGTATCTTTATTTTATTAATAAGCGAAGATGCAAAATATAAAAACCGTCTTTTGATAGAGGTGCTATTAAACCTTTTTGCTATCGTTCCTAGTCGTATTATTATTATTATTATTATTATTATACATTTAACAGGCAGGCAGTTTAAGCTGATGCGCCTGAGTCCGTGCTTGCATTACAATTACTGTGGAATAAGTCCAGTATATTTTTAAAGTCATTGACACTTTTGGCATTGATCACTTCACTTGGGAGAGCATTCCATTCGTTTACCACTCTACTGCTGAGGAAATGTTTCTTGGGATTTGAATGGAATGATTCACACTGGAGTTTCAGATGATGCCCACGCAGATGTGTGTTAGTGCTCATGGTGTAGATAGTCTGCAACCCAGGAACGTCATACGATGCAGCGAGGATCTTATATGTCTCGATTAAATCACCCCGTGCCCTGCGTTGTTCCAGAGTGGTCAAACCGAGAGCCGACAATCTTTTCTCGTATGTTAGATGCTTCAAGTTAAAGGGCAATTTAGTCGCTCTTCGCTGGACCTTCTCTAGAAGATCGATATCCTTCCTAAAGTATGGATTCCAGATCTGATAGGTGTGTTCCAAAACGGGTCTTACAAATGACTTATAGATTTTCAGCATCAGTTTCTCTGTGATATGGTGAAAAGCTTCTTGAATTAGAAACAATAGAGAGTTTGCTTTCTTTGCCAATGCAGTCACGTTTTCTTCCCATTTTAGGTCTTCGGTGACTATTACGCCAAGATCCCTTTGTGATTTCACAGCACTAAGACGGGTGTTTTCCAGAAAGTACGGCTTCTTAGGGTTCTTTTTACCGAGATGAAGAACAACACATTTTTCAGCATCAAGAGTTAGGAGCCATTCCGATGTCCAAACGCTGAGTTTGATGAGGTCATTCTGTAAGCTGCAGCTACGGAGTAGTGGATTTGCATATGTCTTCGTATCGTCTGCGTATAGACTCATGCTTGATGATATACTAGCTCGTAGGTCTGTCAGGTATAGGATGAATAACACTGGCCCCAAAACCGATCCCTGTGGTACACCACTGAGGACATCATATGAGTCCGATAAAGCCGCTTCCACTCTTACTTGAAAAGTACGATTAGTAAGAAAGTCTGTAATCCATCTTAAAACCCTTCCTCTCACCCCCAGATGCTCAAGCTTAAAAAGGAGGCTTTGAAGGGGCTTTGAAGGGGCTTGAAAGGATGCTCAAGCTTAAAAAGGAGATTATATTTTGAATTCTGATGTAATTCAGTATGGTTATGATAATATAATAATATACTTTCAGCAAATGTTTGTACCACAATAGGAATTAAAACTTCTCTAAAACGTTGATCAGGCGGGTATCTGAATGGTTTTTAGTTCATACTGGGATTAAAGACGCGGACCGAGATGACATAATGTAGCCCCCCCCCCCCCTCAAGCAAGTGTGCCATATATAATTTTACTAAGAACAAACTCAATTGTGATTATATGATGCAATTTTAATTAGAAGACTTTTATGGATTTTTTTAGCACTTACGTTCTTATAATATATTTAACAAAATATTTTATTATGTAGTATCGGATATAGGGAAGTGCCCCGGGACCTGTGTGCGTAGTATTTACTTAAAAAACTGCTGCACAAATAAGGATTACAATTTTTGAACCAGGACGTCCTTTTTCTTGTAGGTCTTCAGCGATCTTATTTTTAATTTAAAAAATGTTGTCTTAGATCTTTCTTTGATACAACCGTGGCACTCTAGTGGGACTCCCGAAGTGAGCTCGCCTTAACACAGGGGTGCCTAGCAAGGCGGGCTCGGCTGCTCTTTGCTTAGCACAATTGAAAGATACTCATTTGCGTTTAATGTATGCGCCATGTAACCTGGGCTCAGACAGATGTGTATATAACTTTAAAAGCATACGGCATTTTCTAAATTGTCAATTTATTTTCTGTAATGCTCATGCATTTGAATGTATGTAAAGTAAAATAAATAAAGAAAAGTAAATAAATAAATAAAATCTTTAACCCCCCCCCCCCACCACACACACCATTTACAGCTTCCTGTCCGTTGCGCTTATGATAAGCATAGATCGAAAGGAATGTCGTCGCTGCTTCACTGCCGCGTCCTTTAAAAGTGAAATTATAGATGGCATTATTATTGAGGGGTCATTTTGGGTCATTTTGGGTCTTAACTCCACTACTCTATATGAAATAAATCTGCTTACTCCATCGATATGTGATCTCCTCTATATGTAGGCCTTTAGCGTTCGAAAATGACTTCCTCAAAACCACTACTGACAGCCGGCCAGTAGTAGTTTGGTCGCAGTCCGCTGGCAGACATCCGGCCGTTTCCGGTGTGAGGGCTGCCCCGAAGAATATTGGCGTGCTATTCTCTCGCATACTATTCAATTTATTGCTCTCTCTGTTACATGTTTTACGAGCAAAGGAAATTGAGCCAACTTATTTGTATCTGAGCATATCTAGCGAATATATCGATGGCTTACTCCTCCAAAATCATACTGACCACTCCAGTTTTTTTATTGAATTAATAGCCCACGACATTTACAAGATAGCGAAATCTAATTTAGCTAATTAATAAACCTCTCATCAAACTGTTGATATCAATGGGAAATATTCATAAGGTGCGCGTCCGCTTGCGATTACGCCCGGGTGCAAAATGAATGAATCGAAAATAATGGGAATGACCGATTCTAAAGAAAGCACTCGCTGGCATATCACAGATTTACTGGTTATAGAACAGTAATATATTTCGAAGTTTCCTAAGTTCTAAAAGGTTCATATTACCTGCAACTATTAAAGCCGGCCTCTAATGCCCCCATATATTTAGTACAGCCAGAGCGTCACATAACACCAGCAGATTTATCGTTTAATCAAAGAACTATTTTGTCCTCAATGTAAATTGTACTTTGCGATGGCATTTATACTGTTGTGTAATTATTTCGTGTAATAGTGCGAAGTTAAATATCCTGCAGATGTTCCAGCTTATTTAACATTACCTACAATTACTTGAGGCCCGTGACAGTTGAGAATATTATTAAGAATGCCTATATTGCATGAAAAGATCATAATTCCTTTTTTTGACGTTTTGTGTTATATTCAAGAGGAATCAAATTTGTCGGAAATTCATTCAAATCAATGAAATTTTAAAGTTTTAATCAACATGAAAATACTACGTTCATATGCTGGACGTTAAGAAAAAAATGGCACATAATGTTTTAAAATTAAAAAAACGATTGCTCTACTGGAAAGAGCCGTAAAAAAAATATAACATTATTCATATGAAAACTAAAATTAAAAATATGTAGTTTCAACATGGTTCATGTAACCGACTATAACCGTACGTATACTACTACATTTTGTCATGTTGGAATCGAGATCCCAAGGTTGCCTAATGACGTAATGAAATAACATTATGTTTTAACATTACAACGCGGTAACACCGTTACGCGTCCTGTTAATTCACACATATAAACCACAGTCCGTATTATATAAGTAATTCTTGTTGAAACATGCTTATTTCCGTGTATTACATCGATATATTTTTCTCAGTGTATCTACTTGTGTATCTTGCATCCAATCATGATTGAAAATAGGGCAATCAAGCAACGCAATGCGACGTTATCCGGGGATATCGCTCAGGTGAGACCTTATTACGGAGGAGCGGAATTTAGAACATTTTAAGGCTTCTTACGAAACCAATTCGAATGCTATGTCATTTTTATTAACCCCAAAGCCCATTATTATTAATGTCGGTTAAAAAATGTAATTGAAAATGACAGGTATTTTTACATGAACTACATTACGTCCATGTAAAAATAAATTCCGTAATATCGACCTTATCGACATGAAGGAGAATAAGTTTAATGAGGGTATATACATACAATTATACATACAATTAAACGAAAATGCGACATAGACATTCCAAACTGAAAACGTATATTCCAGAGACTATTTAGTCTTCATTTTTTATGTTTTTTATTTTATTTTTGACATTTTCATTTACTTTCAAGATTGTTTTTTAATTTTTAATTTTATTGACAACTTAATCATTAATTTTGATTTATGATTTAGGGCATTTGATTCTTATTTGGATTTTACTTTTCATTTAACTTATTATAATGAAAAAAAGAGGAAAATAATAAAAAAGATAAGAAAACTTTCTTTTTTTTTAAATCTATTGTAGGATTATTAGTAATTTACACATTTATCATAGCGTATTCCGTATCATTTTTATATCACAAAATATATTTTTCACATTTTTTGTACTGCACATTAATATATAAAATCTTCAACACCCATTCCTTTCTTTTCCCTTTTCCAACCCTTACAGTAAGCACTGTGCGTATTCGATACTTAAATTATTGAAACTATTGTTGAAGACATGTCATCGACCAAAATATTGTATTTAATGTAATGTTTTCCCTAATAAATAAATAAATATTTGAAAATCCCTAATCTTGCAAGAGAACAGTATAATAAAATTCGATAAATAATGTATATAGTGTCATCCTGTCATAACATTTTAGGTACATGCTGCAACATATTTACTCCTTGTTATGCTTATTGACATCCGTTACTTGATGAAGGCCCTTCTAAGTTCAATTCGTTATAGGTCATTATAGCAGCGGCTTTTTCATTAGTTATTTGTTTTGCACTGGAATATTTTTATTCCACATGTTTTAGAAACACTGACGAGAATCGATTAGGGATGATTGAGTATTTATCGACTCCCTCAAATTAATTTAAATTAATGACAACGTTATCAGAGCCATCATTACCAGGCAAGTTTTTAATAAAAGACTGCCTGGAGAGCCATTATCCTATGTGCGGGGTAATTGGATTTTTTAAAATAATTATTCTTCTCTAAAGCACACGTTTCATACAAGCGCTGGTGTTTGCATCCATTGTTATTAAAATAGTTCCAAACGCGCTTTCAATTGTTCCTCTTTCAATTGAAATTATTAGTGTTCCAAGTTAATGCCTTGAATGAGATCATTTGGCTCCACGATCAAGACAATTGTAGGGTATTCGAGTAGTGTAGTACTTTATAGGTACCTACTTTTAACTAAAACGATAGTTAGATATAAAATATCCCGGGCGGAACTGGGCCGTTTGCGTACCAGGCTGTGCGAGCCACGCTTTTGCAATCCAGCGAATAACGGGGGGAGGGGGAATCTGGGGATTAGCTGTTGACCTGGCGTCAACGATGCTTAGAAACGATCAGATGGCTAACCGATCCCAAATGACAAAGGGCGTCACAGATCCGCCATAAATTCAATATGAATTATATTTGAAAATAAAAAATATTTTCTTTGAAACTATATATTTATTTGCATAGACTATGTAATAATACTA
This sequence comes from Micropterix aruncella, assembly GCA_944548615.1. NCBI lineage: Eukaryota > Metazoa > Arthropoda > Insecta > Lepidoptera > Micropterigidae > Micropterix > Micropterix aruncella. Next base: position 26,126,448 of record OX155955.1, on the reverse strand, counting down.
CAAACTCTGCAAATTAGGGGTATCCTCAGGATATAACTTATCCTGGTTTTCAGGACACGCCTATTATTGATACGGAAAACCAATTACCGCTAACGTCAGGTAGAGGCCGCGCTAGGGATCTCGAATCTTTTTAACCAAACTGGAGGATGGAGAAATTCGTCTCCGCCGAAATCTGGTAGTAAGGGCTTGATGTCGGCCCGCTGGTTTCAGTGCCTTGCGGTAAGGCATTGGACTCTTATGGGCCGTTGGCATAGCTAGACTGTGGATTATGCTTGTCCCTATATAAGTCTCTGCGTTCACTCCATGGGACAGAAAATAATATAATATCTTTATAGCTTCCTGGGGTAGCAAGTTCGCCCGTAGCAGTTGACAACTCTTAGGACGGCCAAACACGTCAGACTCTTTCTTTACGATAGTCGAATCCGATAGTCTGATCAGACTATCAAAGGACGCTCTTTCCATACATTTTTTGAACATTCGTTACACGTCCGATACGATAGTCGGATCGCACGTGTAATTAATGTTCAAATAAGTTATTTGTAATTCCGATAGTCTGATCAGACTATCGGGTCCGACTATCGTAGAAAAAATTTCCGTATTCCGGAACAGGTATTTCCGGTCTTATTGTAATTCGCATTTCTCTACTAAATACAGCGCAATCAAAATGGAAAATGACATATTTCTAGAGTCGATTTTAATGACAGTATCGTCGGCACAAGAAACAGCAATATGCTTCGATCTCCTATCGGGGTGAATATAAATCATGGCCGTATCTTTATATTGGAAAAGCGAAGCCTTTACTTTTGCAGTGGTCAACGCGACGCGTCGGAAGGGTCGGGGCGGGCGGCGGCCGCCCGGCCGTCGTCGCGTACGCCCGACATGTCCGACCCCGGGCCATCATTCACAGGCCGGATGGGGGCGGAATGTGCTCCCTGCCATATCGGCCATTTCGACACGCCGAAAAAAGGCAGATACGTTTCAGCCGCAAATTTGTTTCGCGCTTTTTATCTGCTCCGCACCAATCCATGGACGTGCCGCCCGCACCGCACTCGTATTTCAACACTGCAGAGTTGAAATGGATGGCTGAAGCATTTGATTCCTTCATGATCCCCCCTACATATTTTTGTTAAAATACGTTTTTGGGAGCCAATGGGCCGGCCCTGTTGCAGTTCGGCCACTAAGACTCATGTGTGTAAGGGTAGGCCAAATTCACTGGTCAACACCCATCCGGAAGCCTCCATGCAGAATTGCGAGCCCGGATAGGACTCCTGTCTGCGCTCCAGGACGGTTTGCGCACCGTGCGGCTTCAGTCAATCGTTTGTTCATTCCGACTGATAGTCTGGATACAATATTGTTTTCTAGAGCGGGGGTAGTTCTTAACCTTACAACAACTGCTTTCGAAACGACCCTTGGGCTACCCGATAACGGGTGAACAGCCGGGCAAAGGATGCCGTGGTCCGCGATAGATTCGGTAGACACCGTATCACCGCTACGTAAGGGAGAGGACCGCGCAAGCGACCTCGAACGTGTAACCCGTCGGGAAATGGGAGTAATCTGATTGCAACTGGAAGTAATGGCGCGAGTGTCGGCCCGCTGGGTGATTAACCTGGTTTAACGCGGTATGGCGTTGGCTTTCTACGGGCGAGTGGCGTAACTAGATAGAGGACTGTTTTCGTCCTAAGTCTTCTACGCTCACCGCACAGGAGAGAGAACGATCTAATACCGTTAAAACTTCCTGAGGTGACGGGTTCGCTCGTTGTAGTTGACAGCCAGTTGTGTTAAAACTTATTGCAAGTTTAGGAAGCGCTATAGGAAGAGTCATTTGTACAAAACACCAATGCACATTGCTATCATAAAACTTAGCAGAACGTAACGTAACAGTGTAAAATCACAGTACCTACCGTAAATGTGATGATTGAGTATATATTTTTAAAATGTTAAGGTATTAAGGTTTTAGATTAAAATTAAAATCAATATTATTTCTCTAATTTTTATTTATCGTGGTTTATAATAAAAATCGCACTATAAACTTTGAAAACCAGTAAGTATATTAAAAAGAATAGAAAAACAAGAATGCCGTTACAGAAAGTGAACTATTGTATTATAATGATTTTAATTACAGTTTTTTTATGAAATAATTGTGGTTTATGTATTTATCTATTTAGATACGTGTATGTTTTTGAAATGTACTTAATCAGAACTTTCATTTGACACTAAACACGATATATTGATGTTAATGTATGGATATTTGGACATTTGGACATTTAGACCTCTAATTACTTTATATATAGAAAGTAAGGGTATTCTATGATACTCGGAATGACCTGACGATTCTAACAATATTACACACTTTTGAATTGGTTCAAGGTTTTTTAAAGATCTTGGTCTCTCCAGGAAAATAATCAACTCCTTTCTAGAAAAATTATCTAAAACCGCGATTTCTGCATCTCAAATTCTATGGCTTCGAAGGGGGAGTGAATGGGTGGTAAGGTGAACGCTCACATGTGGCAAGACAGCTGTCCTAAACCTACCACCGCCGGTCGTAAGTCCGGAATCCACCCTTCACCTCCCAGAAGTGTAATAATTATATATGATGGGCCCGATTTTTGGTCGGTGAATTCCATGGCAGCTCCGTTTGTATTTTATATTTTATTTTATTTATTTAGAAGTTATGGCGGAATAAAGAAACGGAAAACACATAGAAAAACCCTGAACACATGACACTCCTTTTTTGTTGGGCAGTCGTATAATAAGCAGAGCAGCAGAGGCATTAGGGAACTTACATTAAGATATCAAAACTGCATAATAATAGCGATCAATATTGTGTTTAATTTAATATATATTTTTCATAGACAATCCTTGATATTATATTTCTTGCAGAACGTGGCCAAGGCTATATGTTAATATGGAAATTTATTTTTATCGTTGTAATAGTATAAATCCGGTGCTGTCTGAGTATCCCTAAATGACAAGGCCACGGTCAGGAATGTGTGCAATCTAGCTTGAATATAACTGATGGGAGCAGAGCAGTATTATCCGTAGTTAAGGCGACATACGACCTGAGAAAAATATATTTATTTATTTATTTTTATTTATTAATATTTCACACACATTTATAAAACTAGATTAATAAGATTAAAATCTACCTTGCTGGAGTAATGCCCGTACTAAGGTAGACTTTTATGTATTCTTTTTTTCCTTTTTTTTTTTTTAGTTGGTAAGTGTGACATACTGTAGCATTGTTTTACGTGGTAGCTCTATATTTACACAAATTTTACATATACCTACTTATAATTTAGTAACATAATATACATAATAATATTAAATAATCATATATACACATACACATATAAACATATACATCTACACATATACATACACATATATACATATATACATTTATACATATAATCTATACATATACATAAAGCAGTAATTTTATGTAGTTTGGTATTCTTATACAGCACTATAATTAACTAATTTCTCCGTTTCGTTTCTTCCTAGCTCAATCAACCATTCCGTCATAATTTTTCTTCCTCGTATGGTATCTAACTTCACTTTTAATTCCGAATGTATTCTATTGTGTAGTCGGACAGCTAGAAAAGAAAAATGTCGTTGGGCGAATTTAGTTTTCATCAGGGGGACATCATGTTGCATGGCTGTAACTGCGCGTGTTCTGATAGTATGAGATTTAATCATATGCCGCTCTGTGTGGGTGTAATAAAATATTGTCGATACTTTCACATATAATTGGCGTATGTCTAGGACTTGGAACTCTTTAAATAAGTGGTCGCTGGAGAACCTAAAAGGCTTTTTATTTATTACCCTTATTATTGACTTTTGCGCCTTAATTAAGGGATCTAGAGCTGAAAGTGACGCGCCACCCCATCCAAGGATCCCATATGATAGTATACTATTGACTAAAGCGTAATAGATGGTTTTGATTAAGGGTTTTGAGATTACACTCCTTAGTACCTTAAATATGTGAATAAGTTGGCGGACTTTTGATGCAGTACCCTGTATGTGGTCCTTCCAGTTGAGCTTATCATCTACAATAACTCCAAGGTACTTTATTTTACTCACTTTCTCAATAGTCGTATATGGACAATATGGGCAATTGTAGTCAGCATGTACACAGTCGCGTAAGTGATGGTTTGGCATACTACCTTGGAGGCGATTGATGTTACTGATGGCGAATGTCATATGTTTTGTTTTAGCTATATTCAAAGTAAGTAGGTTGTGATCGAGCCAGTGCTTTACTCGGCAAAGACCGCGTTCAGCCTTAATATATGCCTCTTGCCATGATTTGCCTTTAAAGATAATCACAGTATCATCTGCAAACATCAAAGCTTCGCCCCCTTCTAAGTCGACGTTAGGTAAGTCATTGATATATAGCAGAAACAGCAACGGACCGAGTACGCTTCCTTGTGGAACGCCAAATTTAATTGTGGCTTGAGAACTTAACGTCTCTCCTAGTCTAGTCTTCTGAGTCCTGCCAGTAAGGTAACTAATCTATGAACTAAACTATGAAATAAGATAGGCGGTAATATAGCTGAAGAACCAATAAAAATATAACGTTGATGAAACGTCAGAGTCCACGTGCGTACGCACGGGCGAGCGGGCGGTGACTATAAGTTCGATTGCAACGCTGACAGTAAAACCGTATTTGCACAGTGGTGGTATAAGGGTGGTAAACGCTGTAATGCCAATACCAACGATCGGTGGTTTTCTGTTGTGATGATTCGCAGACGATTCTGTTTATACGATCTCCGTAAATACGGAGATACTGGCATAAATATGCAAATATACAATTATATGCGATAAACGTAAAACATTGAATAAGCCATCCTTATAGATATATTAGTATGCGTTCACTGACACACCCTACAAACAAATTCTCAAGGGTTGAAAACATGCCATCGTGAGCTTCATTCCCATGGCTGGCTTTCTAAGGGTTTTAATTAATTGTAATTAATTTGGGCCTAAATAAAAGATGTGGCCAAGCGCGACGCTAGAGAATTAACCAGTCAATATAATTAAATTAAAATAAAACACTCACAGCTTACATTGTAGGAGTATTCGCGCCTTAAATTTTTGAAATTATTTTAAAGCCTGAATGTCCATGGAAATGAGCAACTTTTTTTGGTCTAAATTATAAGTTAGTTCCTTATCAAGGGATTCGCTTAGAACCTTTTTTAAATTAGTGCTTTTATTTATTTTTTTAAATCATGAAACGAAAGTTATTCTGATATGGTCGTTTCCAGGTATCATATCACCTTAAGGATTACTCGTCTGACGTAGGTAACTTATACCAGCTATCTCTGCAACTGCCGTTGCAAAGTTGAGATATTTGAGATAGACGCCGGTCTCCAGTACAGGTTTTTTAATTGCCCCGTTTCAGACAGATCTTAGATCTATATAAGAAATATCTAAAAGACAAATTACGTATACCATTAAATATCCCATATCCCATAGATTTGATTTGATGGAATTGATTAATGTAATAATATTACTTTTAATATATATTATACCGAAAAGTTAGGAAAATGATAGAACCTGGTATATTGACGATCTTGCAGGCTCAAGCATCCATGTAACTATATTTTTCATGACTACAGAAACACTTGTCCTAGTCTTTATATTTACAGGCATAGTCTTTATAATCTATTATAGAATTTGGGCCCTAAATATGTAGTTATATTTTTGTAGGTATGTATATATAATGTTCTCATTGGGGGAACTGCGGTAACTACATTCACCTGTAGCACGTCTCGTGTGTTATGTTTGTTGTGACTTTACTCTATTTCTAAGATTCAATCTGCTAAGAACCCATTTCGCGTATAAAGTCGTACCTCAAGAACTTGAAACTCCTAAAATATTATTTCTGTTGCATATCTGATCGGCTTACTTGACATTATATTTGTTTATGACCTTCTGGAAAATTAATAGAGGTTGTATAATAAAATAGTTATTCATTATAAAAATTACATGTTTCTTGGTTTATAACTATGACAAAACTGCGTAAACTATTCTTACTCATGCGCCAACTTAGTTAATTGATTCTATCAGAGAACTCAACATAACATTTACTCCCGGTCTGTGACCGAATTGCAAAAATTTCCACCTCCTAATATAATACATGATGAGGAACTTCGTCATATGTTTAACTGCCAGGTATTTCGGAGAAATTTGCCGCAATTTCCAACTCGCGCGCTGAGCAAATCGCGTACTTTTCAAAGTATTTGCGTATTGAAATGCGGGACGTTAAATTTTATCGGACTGAAAGTTTCACATTCCAAGTTGGCCAGTTCATTGGCATTCGTCAAAATGGCATTTGGCTATATTGCATCTTTGACACGTTCAAACGTGGCGACAGTTAAAGAGCAACGAAACAGTTTAGAATTGTCACCTACAACGGGCGGACCCGTCACTCCAGGAATGTATAACGATATGTAATGGTCCGTTCAACCGTGGGGTGAAAGTAGAGATTTATGGACGGGACAGTACACCGTCTAGCTATGCTAACACGCCCGACAGAGACCAACGCCTTACCGCGAGGAACTGGGAAGAGAAACCAGCAGGCCGGCCTCGCCCCTGACTACCAGATTTGGCCGAATTTAGACGTCTTTCCGTCTGGTCGCGGGTCGCTGGTCGCTTGCGTGGACACAACCCAATGTTAGCGGTAATTCAGATTTTTTTGAAATTTAGATGGACCGAGGTTAACTTATGTTAGATCTCAAATTTTACTTTAAGAAACTGTCGTTATGCCATTTAACAATAGGTGATTAGGGGCCGTCCACATATTACGCAATCCCGTTTTGGGATTTTCTAACCCCCCCCCCCCTTCCCCATGTCAACAGACTTAAACAGTGGCCTGACCTCCCCCCCCCCCCCAAGATTACGTAATCAACTGAATTTGCGGAAAATGGGAAGAATTGTGAACCCAGCGTTTGTAAAGTGTTTGAAGAGGGTAAATGGAGAAAAACATCTTAGTGCTTTTAAAAATGTACTTTATTAATTCAACGTAATTACAAAATCTTAAACTCTTTGGTTTATTTTACAGATCCCAATCTTCAGACCGCAGCGGCTGTAAAGACGGTATTAAGGAGAAAAAATATTTAGGAATGCATTTAAAAGTGCATTTTTAATCTAAAACAATTAGAAACGTACTCTACAGTACTGACAAACTCCATGTGTAAATCCGCCACAGTTGATACGCCACACAACCACGGTAATTTTTCCGCGATCAAGTTGGAGCGTGCAGCGGCGCGCTACTGTGACGCTAGTCCAGAGTTGCAGCATGCCGTGCCGCCGCGATGCAAAGCGGCCACCGGCTTGCCAGCGTTTGTAGGAACAGACCCGGCCACCCGGGCCACTCAATCGCAGACGAGCGCGTGGACTATCTACGCACATCGCGCCAAGGGGTAAGTTCGGCGCGGTACTGCGTTATTTCCGTGCAGGTTTACACCAAAAAAATGCAATGCGGTGACCAAAGTTGATTACGTAATTAGGACGGGCCCCCCTCGCCCCCTCCCCCACTTAATCAAGAGTAAGCCTTAGCTCCGACCCTCCCTCCCCCTAGGTGATTACGTAATATGTGGACAGCCCTTTTATAATAGCATATTGATATAATACTGTAAGGATTTGTTTTACTTATTAAGGAAAAAAAAATGAGGATCCCAAAAAAAGTGGTCTATCTCTTAATGGTTGCACTATCTCTTAATGGTTCTAAGAAAATCTTGTGAATAATTAAACAGCAACCGATGGCATGCTGTGTGTCTCACGCTGCTAAGTTAATCTTTAGATTACGGCAAGCATCGCAGAAATTTCCTGCGCTATCCTTTCGATTTTACGTCGGCGAATGCTTTTAATTTCCTGTGCACAGGTGATGCGGCTTAGCCCGAGATTAAATAAAGCTTTCATTTGCTTGCACTTTGCTTCCTTAGGATGACTAAATCACTAATTATTAAGATGACTAAATGAATGACCTTAAGATGTTAAATGACTAACATGACTTACTATTCTAAAATAAGTTTATAAAATTCTCTATTACGATTTCACTAAACTGATTAAGTTTGAATTCACAATATTATTATTAATCATAATTAATTTTTATGCAGCTGTCAGTAGCTCTTTATAAATGCATGATGCCAAGATAAAGCAACTTATTCACCTTCAAACTTTTGTTGTGAAATGGTTCATTTTACTGATTAGATAGTACGTAATGAGCGCCTCCAAAACATTACGTTTTGTACTAGCTGATCCCCCCTCACCCCGAGAATCATTATTTCCCCTTCCTTTTTTTCTTCCCATTCTAGAAGCCGCTGAATCCCCGCTGAATCATTGTAGAACATGTTGTTGTGATAAATCCGGAAAGAATATTTTTCTAAGAAACAATGGTTCTTTTTTTATGTCGTCTTAAATAAAATTATTTATTATTTGTTTACAACATTTTACTGTATTCTATCATTAAAATATTTTAAAAGGTATTTTACAATGAGTATTTTTTCTATCGATTATGTGTTATTAAGATTACTAGGTATTCTAGTTTGTATAATTAAGCATTCATTTCCATTTTTATATTCATTAAATATAACTTTTGCTGCATTATTATTTAATTGTAGGTTCTTAATACTATGTTTATTACCAGAGATCCTGATTTACAACCTACTGTATCGGTGGCACATTGATGAGACATGGACTGCTGACTGCTGGGATGATCCACGAGCTGAAGGTGGTGCAGCGTAACATGGAGCGAGTCATGCTCGGCATGTCGTTGAGTCCGAAACGAGCTCATCAGACAGCGCACGAAGGTAGTCGACGTGGGTCAAAGAGTGGCCAAGCTGAAATGGGCTTGGGCCGGCCACGTGGCCCGAGGACACGACGAACGGTGGAGCAAGCGCGTTTTGGAGTGGAGACCCCGGCTAGGCAGAAGAAGTGTGGGCAGACTACTGGCCCGATGGTCCGATGACATCAAGGAGACAGCTGGACCTGTCTGGATGAGGGAAACGGACAACCGATCCGGATGGAGAGTGATTGGAGAGGCGTATGCCCGACGGTGGGCGAATGCGCGCTGATGAAGAAGAATATCGGTGGCAGGTAAAGTTTTTGAGCCTGTCCGGCAGTACAAATATCTCGGTGCATGGGTGAATGAAGTATGGAACTCCGATCAAGAAATTAAAACCCGGATAGAAATCGCCCGTGCATTATTCAATAAAATGAGAAAGTCTTGTGTTGCCGGAAAATCAATCTAAGACTTAGAACTCGGATCCTGCATTGCTACATTTGGCCAGTGGTTATATACGGAAGCGACGCGTGGACCAAAAAAGAAGACACCAGACGGCGGCTAGAAGCTTTTGAGATGTGGTGCTACCGTCGAATGCTCCGTATAAGATGGACCCATAAAGTTAGCAACGAAAAAGTGCTTCAGCGTGGTGCGATCCGAAAATCGTTGCACAACGTCAAAAAGCGCAAGATTGATTATCTGGGGCACGTGCTGCGGCATGACAGATATCAGCTGCTCCAACTGATATTGATGGGCAAAATCGAGGGTAAACGACGCCGTGGAAGAAGGAAAAAGTCGTGGTTGTGCAATGTCAGAGAGTGGACCGGAACCACCAGTACGGAGCAGCTTTTCCGGATGACGCAACACCGACAAAAGTATTCAGAGCTAACGACCAACCTCCAGTAATGTAGAGGCACTTCGAGAAGAAGAAGCAGTACTACGTGCTGAATATCTAAGTACATATACCTCCTGTAACTATAAATACATCTATTAGTGCTTTTTTTATAAACACATGGATATTTTTTTAACTCTTTATTTTTATTAAATGTTACCTCTTTGAAAGAACAATATTTTAATGATATTGTAACTTTGTTCTTTTCTGATACCAAATAAGTATAGTTGTAATAATATGAGTTCTCTCCTTCACCGTTTTACTAAATCTTGTTTTCCTTAAACCACTGCTTATATTGTTTGAAATGCACTATTTCATGGGCGCGGTTATTAATCCCCTAATTGAAAATGGATTTTATCGCTTCTATTGATTTGGAAACAAGCGAATCCATAAAAACTAACAATACGATCACCTGCTATAGTATTTTTAAGGGGTCTATTAGGGGGATAAGTATTCAGAGGGATAAGTACTTATGCATTTATATCCGAAGTATAGACAAAAATGTTGGTAGCCTCCTTATCATGTTGCAAACGTTTAACTCAAATTTCGATATTATAATACTAAACGAAGTGTGGTTGAAAAAGGCATTGTACATAAAAACTATTTTGGATTAAACTTCGTTTATAATAAAAATGAACTATTTACAAAACGATGGAGTAGTAATTTTTTAAAAGAAGTTATTCAACATTTTGGTTTAAATATAGCAGATGCAAGTTGTTTATAAATCGATATTTGAACCTCTACTAGTTTTTAAGCGTTTAATAGGAGTCCTACTAGTAGTAGTAGTAGTAGTAGATGGAGTGGGGGGCTTGTTTCCAGCCCTTGATGTCACCTAGATCTGTAAGGTCTTTTGTAACTACCCACTGTGTGGTTAGGTCAATGGTCAGCTAGTAGCCCGGTACTTCTTACCAGTCCAAGTAGGTCACTGACCTTCAAGTTGGGCAGATCGCTGGGTTCGAGAAAGGCTCGTCCCAGTAAACTGTGTCTTTTGGCGGCGAGCCCTGGACTGCGGCCAACAATGTGTATGCTGTCTTCAGGTTCCTCGCCACATATTCGGCAATCCTTGCTCTCAGTCAAGCCAAGGTTGAATAGATGAGCTCTAAGGGTCGTGTGTCCGGTGAGGAGACCGATAGTGGTTTTAAGGTTCTTCTTGCTCATGTCAAGTAGGGCCTTGGTTTTCTTCTGTAGTGGTTGCTCCATCATGGCTTTTGCCTGGCGACATCCCTGACTCTGTTTCCAGGAAGCCCGATGTTCCTGCTCCAAGCAGTCCCTGATGATTTTCTTACCTGTAGCGAAGGGGACCCCTACAGCTGGCTCCACTGGGCAATCCAGTGTGCCCAGTTTTGCCAGTCTGTCGGCCTCTTCGTTTCCGGGTATGCCTTGGTGACCCGGTATCCATATTAGGATGATTTTGTTGGATTTTCCCAATTTGTTGAGCTCCTGCATGCGGTCCCAGACCACAGAAGATTCTGTGGTGGCTTTAGCCAGAGCGTCCAGTGCTGCTCTGCTGTCAGAGCAGATGAGGATTTGTCTGTTTTTTACCTCAAGTCGACTTTGTAGTTTCATGCATTCCAATATGGCAAGTACCTCGGCTTGGAAAACCGTAGCGTATTGTCCAAAGGGGATGCTGATTCTGTGGTTGGTTTTGGGTCCGTACACGCCTGCCCCAAAACGTCCATTTGTTCCTGAACCGTCGGTGAACCAGGCGTCTGCGTTGTGGCTTTGAAGCCACTGCGGATTTTTCCAATCTTCCCTGGTGGGGATTAGGATTTTATAGGATTTCTCTACCGCAATTTTTTTCCGTAGTCGATCCTGGGTCAGAGTGATTGGGCTTTTGTGGAGGAGGTTTAGCTCAGGATGATTGTGCCCTCCACGCTTCCACTCGCCCAAACACTTCAGTCTGTATGCTGTAAGTCTGGCGGAGTGGATGATGAGCTTGTCCAGAGGCGGGCAGCAGAGTGCCACCTCTAATCCCGCTGTTGGGGTGGTCTTCATGACGCCAGTTGCAGCCCTCAGGTAGTTACCTTGAAGGCTTTTAAGCATTTTTAATGTCTCAAGCTTTTTCACCCTGGACCACCAGACTATTGCAGCATAGGTTAGTCTAGGCAGCAGTACTGCCCTGTAGAGACATAAGGCGACCCTGGGTTTGAACCCCCAGGTTTTTCCCATGACTCTTTTGCACGTCCACAACGAGGCATAGAAGGTTGTTCTCTTGCGCTCGAGGTGGTGCTTCCAATTGAGCTTTGGGTCTAGATAGACTCCAAGGTATTTGACTACTGTAGCGTATTCTATCTCCTTATCCCAGAGCTTGAGACACTCAACGGGTTCGGGTTTGTATTTTCTGGTGAAAATCATGGCCTTAGTCTTGCTTGGATTAGCGGATAGACCTCTGGCCTGGCACCAGTCTTGGGTGGTCTTAAGTGCTTTGTCCATGAGCTCCTTAAGTATTGATAGGAAGTTTCCTCTGACTACTATGGCCACGTCATCAGCGTAGCCGTAGACAGAGAGGCCTAGGTTTTGTAGATCTGTTAGCTACAATGATGCTCCACAAGAGGGGGGAGATGACTCCACCCTGTGGACAGCCCTTGGCAGGGATTCCCGTGATGGAGGTGTCGCCTTGATAGACGGTCAGATTCCTATTTGATAGCATACTCAATGTCCAGTCAATAATGGTCTCTAGTATTCCTCGTCTGTGCATAGCGTTTTTTATAGCTGCATATAAAGTGGTGTCAAATGCTCCTTCGATGTCCAGGAATACTCCCAGAGCGTAACCTTTCGCCGCTAACTGTGTCTCTATTGTGCTCACCAGGTGATGTAGGGCAGTGTCCGTAGATCTGCCCTCCCTATAGGCATACTGAACATCAGCAAGCGGTTGAAGAGCTAGGTGGTTGGTTTTCAAGTAGCCGTCAACTAGTCTCTCCAGTGATTTCAGGAGAAAGGAGGTGAGGCTAATGGGTCTGTAGTCTTTGGCAAAGATGTGGCCGTTCCTGCCTGCGTTTGGAATGAACGTGACTCTTGCGCTGCTCCAGGCATGAGGGACGTATCTGAGGGCTATGCTCGCTCTGAGTACCTTTGTTAGAGGGCCCAGCAGCTGGCTTAGCCCTTTTTGTAGTAGGACTGGGTATATTCCATCCGGTCCAGGTGATTTGTAGGGGTCGAAGGTGCTCACGGCCCATTCTACTAATTTTGGATTAACTATCTTGGCTGCAAGGGTCCACTCCCTGGGCTTGTGGAGCCCCTTGGAGTTCTCCCCTGCGGCAATTGGGTGTGAGGATTCCTGGAAGCCCGGAAAGTGTGTTTCCATTAGGAGCTTCAAGGTTTCCTTGGTGTCGCTTGTGTGTCCCCCCTCTGGTCGTTTAAGGCATCCCAGCTGGGGGCGGTTGTTAGAGCTGAGGATCTTGTTGAGCCTGGAAGCTTCGGAAGCTGTTTCCACGCTCTCACAAAAGTCCCTCCAGCTTCTTCGTTTGGCTTTAACAATGGCCTTGTTGTATTCGTTTCGGGCGTTTTTGTATTCCTCCCAAAGATGTTGCGAGATAGTGTTGTGATTTCTTGCCCTATTGAAACACCTTCTCAGCGTAAGCCTGAGCTTGGTCAGCTCTGGGTTCCACCGTGGCACCTTTTTTGAGAGGTTTTTTTGTTTCAAAGGACAATTCTGCTCGTAGGCGTCTATAACGGCATTAGACAGTGATAGTGCAGCTGTTTCTAGTTGCTCTTTGGTGTGGAATCGATTCGGAACCGTGGTGAGCTTGATAGCCAGGTCCCTTTCGAATCCTTCCCAGTTGGTATTTCTAGGGTTGCGAGCCCACTGAATTTCCAATGAGTGCCGAAGCGTTAGATTGATCTGCCTATGGTCCGAGCCTGAGGGTTCATCTAAGACCCTCCAGTCTTGAACCAGGTCGGCCACTTCTTTTGTGCAGATCGTGATGTCCAGTACCTACTGTCCTCTGTTGAGGATGGTGAGTTCATTGCCTAGGATAAAGTCATGCAGGCTTACCCCCCTCGGGTTTATGTTGGAACTACCCCAGCACACGTGGTGGGAGTTCGCATCGCAACCCAGAAGGAGTTAGAGCCCGCGTTGTTTCGCATATGTCACTAGGTTGGTTATATCTTCTTGCGGTGGCAGGTCAGTGGAGTCATAAGGCATGTATGCTGACCCAATGAGTAGATCCACCGTACTGTCTCCTGTCAAGTTGATTTTTGTTAAAACGACCGTTAGGTCATCGCCGCTGAGTTGTGGCAGAAAAGTGGCTGTGACGCCCTTAGTGACCACGCAGGTCCTGAGTTTCCGAGTCGGTTGGGCCTTATGAATGGTTCCGCAACCTCCTAATCCACTTATAGTATCCCTAACAATCGAAAGTTCTTGGATTAGTGCTATACTTGTCTGCGCCACAGCCATGATCCTGGTTAATATCGCCGAGGCGCTTTTGCTGTGGTGCAAGTTGATCTGGATTATGGGGACTTTTAGGTGGTTCATTTTGCTGTACCTCCCTCCGTTCCCTCCACTGCGTCCGACTCCTTCCTAGGCTTATTATCGAGCAGCCTTACGGATGCCCGTGCTAGCCCACAGTAGGGTCGGAAGTTGCAGGCCCTGAGAGTGGCCAATGAGGAGTCGCTCACCAGACAGGCGAAGTGGACGCTCGAGGCATCCTTCTTCGTGCTCCCCCTAGCGACGGCCCACCTATCGGTCTTCAGACCTGGGTTTTGCCTGTCGAGGAGTAGAAGTACTTTCTCGACAGTGTACTTGGGCTCCTCCACGTGGACCACCACTCGATGGCGTTTGGGCAGCTCATCGACCGGCAGCACACACACGGATTCCCCTTGGACGAGTAAGTCCGTGGAAAGGCTTCTGAGCCAGTTCCCCATCTCCTCATCTGCGAACGAGAAGACGATTGCACCGTCCCTCTCCCAGCTGCCGGTAAAGGATGGTGTTTTAGTGCCAACAGGAATTTCCATGATGGCGTCCACAATCTTGTCCCGGATGGCTTCTATGTCGCCGGCTTCAAGTTTTTTGTCAGGGTAGCCCCTTATTATGAGGGCTAGCCTGAGGAGTCCTTTTGTGGCCTGGGCGTAAGAACCTTGGTCGGAGACTTTCGGTCTTTTCCCTGTCGCCTGATGGGAGGGGCTTGGGGTGTTTGGCCCTTGTCTGGGGCGTTTAGGAGCCCCAGGGGCCTCTGCAGTCCCGTCCTCCGGCTTAGAGTTAGCACTGGAGGCTTGGGGGTTAGCAGTTAGCCCCTCTCTCATCAGTTTTTTGTAGCGACGCCTTGCGGCGCCGTTATATCTAATGCGGGTTTTGGGTGGGCTTTTTGATGGGCCCGCCTCCGCGTTGGGTGCCTCCTGTGGTTCGCTTTGAGACAAAGCCACCCCCTGGAGTGCTTCAATTAGGTTAATTTTATTGTTTGTAGGTTCCATTTTTGTTCCCACGAGTACCGTGGTAGTGCGATTTCACCCGGACAGAGCCGCGTATGACCGGGGCTTGGCTTATACTACCCGGAGGACGCCCAGTATCCGGGAGGCACCGTAAGAGACGCAACACTCCCTGCGCCATGCAGCCATTAGTACGGTAGCTTACACCTCGGCTTGGAGAGTTGGTCCGCGGTGGGGCCTTCCACACACAGTGTATTAGCCACCACTACCCGAAGAGCACCCGGCCTCGGGTATCATCCCTCGAGCCGGGTGCTCTTCGGGCGTTCTCCTATCCGCCACCTGGAGACGCGCCCGGTTGGTGCTCAGCCGCCGGGTCCTACTAACCAGTCGGCTCAGAGTCCTACTAACCAAGACATATCTAGTTTTCTCAATCGACTCAGTGAAATTTTACAAAATAATTCTAGGAAACAAAATCTAATATTAGATAGGGACCTTAATATATGTACATATATATTTCCAGAACAAAACATAAGCAGGCTGATATATATCTTGACCTGATGATGATGTATGGCTAAAAAGTCTCAGTAATGGAGTGACCAGGGAAGTAAATTAAACTGGCCCATGCACTGATCATTTTTTCGTTTGAGTAAGCCATCATTATCGGTTATATCATTTAGTTCCATCACAGATCACTACCCTATATGTATGGAGCTCCATGCTAAAATTGCAAAAAAACGGAAAGGTATATAAATCTGGAAAAATATACGTTATATTTCCATAACATACGTAATAGGATATATGAGATATTAATAGGAGCCAATTACATAATGCGATTGTAGATTCTGCCACTGATCCTACATTGCACATTATCCTACAAGGACGCCATTTAAATAGTCACATGTGTAAGAAGCTTAAACCATGGGTAAGTGATGGTCTTTCGAGATGCTTGCTTAATAGTAGAGGCAAATTACAGGCAGCGTTAAGAAAAAAACTCCTTAAATCAGTACAAATTCAAGTATAATACAAAATATATGGAAACTCATTAGAAACTTGTAGACGTAAAAGCCGACGCAAAACAAAAATATGGGGTAACATTAAGGAGGTAACAGATACGATCTGCAAAAAGGATAACCTCCTTAATGCTACCTCATTAAGGAGGTAACAGATACGATCTGCAAAAAGCAATCTGCAATTAGAGAAATAAAAATCAGTGAAAAGGTTATATCTTACAAATATATTGAAAAATTTGCACATTATATTAACCTCCACTTCTCTACAGTTGAGATCGAACTACCCAAAAACAAATAGCAAAATCTTACATTACTTAGTCGCTGAGGTGATAAATGTAGTCATTTCCGTCATAAACAGACGACACGGTAAGAAGTAGCATCCAGATATGCCCCAAAGTTACTTCGCTCTTTAAAAGTAGAGATTAAACAGATCTCAATAATTACAGGCTTGTAACTTTGTCAAGAAATATTGGGATTATGAAAAAGCGACCGATGTAATATTTGGATTCACAGGCAATACTATCCAGAATTCAATTTAAAATATTTCAGTGCCAGAGCACATCTAACACGATAGCTCAACTTGCCAAAACTATCTCTAACAGTGTCGATTGAAGTGAACAGTGTTTAGTAGTTTTCTCGATTTAGCTAAAGTCTTCGATACGGTGCCACGTGCCTCTCTTTGAATGTGCTTGCAGGACATTGGCATAGGAGGCTTTTCGCTTGACTGGTTCGATAGCTATAGAACAGAAGAAAAAAGGTCGTAGTCAGTAGTATTTTATTAGGTTCAGGTACTAAACCCTGTTCACTAAACCGTGGATAACGGCGGTTGCAATGTCGCTGAAACGTCGGGTGCTACAAACTTTACGTTTTAAATTCGTTTATACATTTTTTGTAAAATATAAAAATGCTTTCCCCAGTAACAAAGTTCACTCGTTCACTCTAACAAAGTTAACATTTTCAACTCAGTTTCCTGCGTAGAATAATCTAATGTAAAAAAAATCACAATATTATCACTGAAACATTTAATTAAATATACAAATAAGTTTAGAAATTACCAAATGGATTTTTTCTTCGTTAAGTTTATATCCGATGTTTCACTGATCTTGCAACCGCTGTTGTCCAGGGTAGACCGAAGCGCCATCATTCCGTTGTTACGCGGGTAGGCGACAAACCGTTGCCACTTCGCAGATTATAACGGTGGTGAGGCGGCGGGTTCGAAGCGTGCGTTTTTTAAAATCCGCCTTACACACAACACAATGTATCCTGTGTTACGTCCCAGAGTTCGGCGAACGGCATTCAATGCGTTTTAAGAAGAGGGTTCCACGTAGTAGAGAGTTTGAAACCGTCATCTCTATTGAAGTTCGGGGTTATATTTATTTCAATGGCTTCCCGGATCATGCGGTGAAAATAAAATTGTTTTATGGATAGCACAGTGGGATATAGAAACTGCACCCAGTGGTTAGTTTCGCTATCCAATACAATACAATACAATCAACTACTCCAGTAGATAGGCATTCCTACACTTGGATGCGTCACAAAATTAAATGCTTTAAATTTAATTATTAAAAACATAACTATCATGATAGTTGTCATGGCTGTAATATTATATTTAATATACCCTACTTACAAATAACCAAAATATACTAACGTCATTAAATAGTAAGAGAGAATAATATATTAAAATAGAAATGCAAATAAGTTTTCGCTGATCGCGGATTTTTTTCGCTGAACGTTATTAACACTTATTAACGTTATTAACACTTAACTGATGTGTTCCATCAGTTAAGTGGCTATGAGTCGTTCCGTTTGTCCAACGTAGGCTAAACCACAGTTGCACTCGATTTTATACACACCCGCTGTTTGGAGTGGTATTACATCCTTCACCGGCCTTAGCAATAGCTATAGTTAGGGTCGCTTCGGTTTACCCTGAACAACGGTGGTTGGAACATCGCCGAAGCGTAGGGTGTTACAAATTTTACGCGGTAAATTTGTTTTGAATCTTATTCGTAATATTTTTTTAATGTTGTAATGTTCTTTGACGTGTTTCATTTAGAAAATCATCTACTGGACAGATGCTCACCAATAAAAACTAACTCATCATCATCATCATTTATTCATTCCATAAAAGCATGTCACAATACTGAGGAACATGTCAAATTTTAGAATCACAATTTACCGGATGGTAAAACCGCTTTGCTTGATTAAAAGGAAAAAAAATATAATAATTGTAATCAGAGGTGATTACTTAAAATAGTCAAATTTATAAAATAATCAATAATCAAACAATAAATAATAATCAATACAATTAAGAAGAAAAATTCAGAAACATGCGTAATTTAAAACAATGTCAATAAGATCTAAAACTTAGTGCGAAAGTATAGTCATAATAAGGTTATTTATAATCAAGCAATTGTGGACGCAATATCATAAAAGTCGTCCAGTTTGTAAAGGGCATGTTTGATTAACTGATTTTTCAAGCAGATTTTATATGCTGCCATCTCAAGTCTTCTCGTCAATGACGGCAAAGCATTGAACAATTTAAAACTAATATATAAAAATGTTTATGATATTTAGTCAAGCGTACTTTAAGCAACACATTGTTTTTATGTCGCGTATTATGGCTATGTCGAGTGGAGTGAAGCTCGCAATTTAAAAGATTCTCTTTGGCTATAAAAGGCACTGATATATGTACATGGACGACATGGTAAGGATACCAGCATTAATAAAAAAAAGGTGCGCAATGTGTTTCTCTGCTTTCACCAAAAATTGTCCTAACGGCTTGCTTTTGTAGCACAAAAACGCAATGGATATCGGTTGCATTACCCCATAGTAGTATCGCATAAGACATCTTTGAATGGAAGCAGGAGTGATACACACTGATCGCTGCATGTTCGCCAGCCAGACATTTCACCTTTCTTATAGCATATACTGCCGATGACAAAGTTGCACACAAAAATTACTGATATGTTGATTCCAGTTTAAATTTTCATCTAAAGTGATCCCTAAGAATTTAGTATTTTTGACAATATTTATATTTTCTGATTCCATTTTAATCGTAATATTTTCGTCACCTTTTTAGTAGCTGAAAATTTCATCGCTATCGTTTTTGATGGGTTTATGATAATCATATTAATACATATTGTTTTCTATATACTTTTAATTCCTCTACCGGAAAGAAACGCCAAAAAAACCAGAGAGCACTTTTTACAAGACAAATAATTGCTGAAAGTTACTTAATTCAGGTATGTTTGTTTACTTCTTTCTTCGATCCTTTCACTTCATTTCTCGTCCATGATATTTAAATGAATTATTTCGCTTGAAAAATCTCCCCTTTAATATTTAATTCCCCCAAAAGGCACATCGAGTCGCCTAATTCAGTATCAATTTAAAAAATTATCCCTTCTGAAATATTTATGAAGCATTGTATCGGACTAGCAGACGAGCAGCTTTAGACTCGACTTTGAATATAAATTTCCCCCTTAGCTCCTCCATCACGCTGCGCGGCGGAAAGACCACAAAGTGAGATAAACTGCGACTAGGCATAAAGCTGCGTGACGGAAAGGAACCGCCAAGAGGCTATCGTCAGATGACTCGCCTAAAAACATGGAAATAAAGAACGAGAAGTCTTTGTAAGATAAGTCTTTTTAGGGATTTGATGGATTGTAGGATCTTGAAGAGCTATCAGCCCCTGCATTCTGAAGCGTCGACACGATATACGTTGTTATCACTCAAAGCGGAAGGGAGTTTCAAACGTTTATCGTATGTTGACATACTGTAAATTATCGTACTACGTTTAGGTTGATCATTTTCTTACAAATCGTGCAATAAAATTTGTTTACAAACTCACCTAGCACGTACGATAAAATAAGAAGCTAAGCGCTCACTGTTGATTTATCGTAATCGCGGCGATTCGCTAGACGACATCTCCCGTGTTGTCGTTTATCCTAACCTTACTTTTGACGATTCTGAGCTTATTATTTTATCGTACGCGCGACGAGAGTTTGTAAGCAACTAGAACTGTCAACTACAACTGGCGAACCCGTCACCACAGAAAGTTTTAACGATATTGCTATTTTTAGAGAAGTGATTAATTTCTACATACATTGTTTATTGCCTTAAGTTAAGTCCTAATATTATTAGATACTATTTTTATATATTTTTTCTCTTTTAACATATGTAGTTTATGTACCTACGCTTGGCTTAGTACGGGCCTAGGCCTAGTTAGGTAGCGTTGATCTAAAGATGGACTGGGCTGCGGTAATCTCTTTTTTGCTACTATTTACAACGGAACCTCTAATGATAATATGTAATGTACTGTCGTTTTAAAAATGCGCATTTCTTTAAATAAATAAAAAAAAAAATATTGCTCGTTCTGCCTCCTGTGAGGTGAACGCAGAAGATTTAGGAAAAAACAGCACCGTCAAGTTCCGCCACATGCCCGTAAGAAGCCAACGCTTTACCGCGAGATCGCCAGGTAAGTCACCAGCAGGTCGACACTCGCGCCCTTACTTCCAGTTGCAACCAGATTACTCCAGTCTACCGACTGGTTACGGGTTCGATGTCGCTTGCGTGGTCCTCTCCCTTATGAGGCGGTGATACGGTGACTAACTAGAGTTGTCAACTACAACGGGCGAGCCCGTCACCTCAGAAAGTTTTAACGATTAGTCGTTCTATCTCCCTGGAGTGAGCGCAGAAGACTTGGACAAAACAGTCCATCGTCAAGCTCCGCCACAAACCCGTAAGAGGCCATCGTTAACCGCGAGATAGCCAGGAGTGTTACCCAGCGAGCTTACACTCACGCCCTTACTTCCAATTGCGACCAGATTACTCCAGTCTCTCGATTTGTTACGAGTTTGAGGTCGCTTCCGCGGTCCTCTCCCGTACGAAGCGGTGAAACGGTGTATACCGAATCTATCGCGGACCACGGCTTCCTTTACCCGGCTGTTCACCCAGGATCGGGTAGCCGATGGTCGTTTCAAGAGCAGTCGCCGTAAGGTCCGCAACTACCCCCGCTCTATAGGAAACAGTACTGCTTCCAGACTCCCCCGACTGTTAGTCAGAGTGCGCAATCGATTGGCTTATGCCGCACGGGGCGCAGACCGTCCAGGAGCGCCAGAAGGCTGATTCCTAGGGGAAACTAACCCTAGGGCCAGAGTTCTACCCAGGCTCGCACTTCATGCGTGGAGGCCGTCGGATGGGTGGTGACCCGTGAGTGTGACCAACCCTGAACAGAATGGGTCTTCGTGGCCAACTCAGCAAGGGCCCCTCAGCTCCCCGGTGATACGGTGACTACCGAATCTATCGCGGACTACGGCATCCTATGCCCAGCTTATTCACCCGGGATCAGGTCGCCAAATGGTCGTTTCAAGAGCAGTTGCCGTACGGTTAACAATCGCCCCCGCTCTATAGGAAACATTACTGTTCTCAGACTCCCCCGGCTGTTAGCTGGAGTGCACAATCGATTGGCTGACGCCTCACGGTGCGCAAACCGTCCAGGAGCACCCGAAGGCTGACTCCTAGGAGAGACTGGCCCGCAGGCCAGTGTCCTACCCTGGCTCTCGCTTCTGCGTGGATGGGTGTTGGCCCGTGAGTGTGACCCGTGAGTGTGACCGACCCAGAACGAATGGGTCTTCGTGGCCAACTCTAATAGGGCCCATTAGCTCCCGAGAGTTTGTAAGCAGATTTTATTGCATTGTTTTCACACGATTTGTCAAAAATGTTTACGCTGTAACTTCAAAAACGCTGAAGAATGTCTCGCTCTATTTATCGATTAAAGTTGATCAGCCACCTAGCCGCAGTGCGATAATTTACAGTTTATCAACATACGATAAAAGTGTTCCGCTCCCGCTTCGAGTGACGACAATCGTATATCGTGTCGTCGCTTCAGAATCTTAGTCATGTATACTATATTTGTACTTCTTCTTTCTATAAATAATGCAAAGAACGATATCGTCGAAAGATCGAAAGACTCCCCATTGAAACAAAGGATTATCTATGCATTCGAGAGATTATCAAGCATATTCGCTCGAATTTTATAATTTATATTTAGCGAACCATTGGTTGCTTAATCAAAATGCAACATTAATTAATTAATTAGCGAAACGTGTTCTGCAGTGATCACACAAAGCGAAGCAGATTAGCTGACAAGCTCTATTTGTGACATGGCTATGGCAGTTTGCATGCAATGAATATTTTATGACAATTTATGGCGATTCCGTTGGTTGGAATTACGAATTAGAGTGGTTTCAGTTGTTTTTCAGACAACCTAAACTAGAGTAGAGCCATTGCAAGTGGCGCAGAAATTTATAGTAAAAAATATTCTACGTAGACCATATCGCCATTCCACTAATGAAATTTATAAAGTCCATTCCACTAATGAAGAAGCTAAAGTCCTTGATTGTAGACAAGTTTTTCTAAAAACTTCCCTCTTAAGGCAATAACTCAAATTTAGGAATAATAATCAGAAACGAAGACCAACGAGACAAGCTATAGAAAATAGCTTAATAATACCCAGAATAAAAACATTATTTGGACAAAGACATTCTCTTTCATTGCGCCGAGATTTTACAGTGTGATCAATATGGTAATAAAAATGAATTAATTTGACATTTAGGGAATTCAAAAATAAATTAAATAATGGTTATCGAATCATGACAGACTAACCATACATCAAATGTTAGAAATAATAGTTTAATAAAACTTAGGTGCATCGTGCACAAATTATTAACATATTTTTAAACATGTATGTTAAGTATATTTTAACATTGAACTAACTACCAAAAATTATTTGACTTTGTTGTTATATATTATTTTGACAATGAATTGTACTTTTTTTGACTAGATATTCTTATATTAAATCCTATATTACTTAACATTATATTAAATATTATTGACTGTTTCTTTTTCCTTTCTCATATATAACTTCATTTATATTATTTAATCGAATAATATATTATTGCCGATTATATAATGGAATTGCATTTTATTTATTATATTATCTCTTAATATATATTATTATTATTATTAATTTTATTTGAAGACCACATTTTAGGGCACTTTAGTGTTATTAGCTTTTTACTAAAACTTGTACATTTGTAAGCAATCAAGCAATCAAGCAAACTTGATTGTAATATTAGAGTCCTGTACACCCTAGAACGGGTTAGTCCCAGTTGGGTGACAGAATCAAATAAGCAAAGGTTAAGGTTTTGCCATTCGGTTCTTGTTATTTTTGTAAGCAAATCAATGTTTTATAGTAATTAATTCTTAAATAAATAAATTAATAAATTAATCTACCTGTTATATTATTATTATTATTTCATAACTTTACGCTAACGGCTCACATTAAAGTCTCACGACATTTATCTTAAGACGACTGGCTTTATATAGCATCATGAGGCAGTATATCACGTGGCAGTAATTCATCTAAGTAATGACCACGCGCCCGACACTGCTTAACTTCGGTGATCTGACCGGAACCAGTGTTTCGACGCGGTTACGAAACTTACGTCATTATTATCATTATCTGCTTACAATTAATTATGCTTGTTATAAGATATAGTCTATGCACAGTTAATGTTATTTTTAGTAATAAAATCGAGATTACTGTTCTTACGTCTTTCATTAGAGTTGTTTAAAATAACCGAAAGTTTGTTGTGTAAAATAATCCTGCGCCTTTTTGTGTGTTTGATATATCTGTTATAATAAAAATTGGCACAACAATGGGATTATAATAATAAAACAACCTCTTACAGCCAACCGCATCGTAAAACATTTTTAGTGGCGACATCGAAACAAGTATGGTAAACATAAAAAAATATTAATTAGGCAAAGAACTGAAAGTTATAACATAAATAGAGATAATGATTAAAAACTGAATTGTGATTTATCATATGGTAATAAACAATTTGATGTTTGGATCTCGGTGTCATATGAAAATAGAAGTCGACTTTAAACTGACTTAATCGAATAATGTGACAAAAGTTTATATAATTTTAGTTAACTCATTGAATTAACAAAAAAATGTTAACTTATTAATCAAACCAGACATTTTTTACCAATCTACAGTGCTTAATTCAGACGTTATCGCGAGTGCATACTCCACCACAAAGTAATCTAAACAATATAAAACACAACCCCGAAAAAGCGTCTGCCTATCTGTCTGCCTTTGTGATTGGTCGCCATAAACTCAAGAATCGCTGGACGGATTTCGATGCAGTTCTCGCAGCTCGCCAAAACGTATTTCGAGAAAGGGGACTAGGGAACTGAACAGTAGTATGTACATATGTTAAAGTGTTAATTAAATGAAAGACGGCAGCGCGTGGTTTTTAGACATTCTCTTGGACTCTTAGATCGCAATAACTTTAATAACCGTATTTTAGATTAATTGATTTTTCACTGTTAATTAAGAGCTTATGGACTCAGTGCAATTAGGCCATTATGACTCATTTGTGCAGGGTCGTCCAAATTACCGGGCAGCACCCATCCTTCTAGTAGAAGTTTGATCCCAATGAAACGATGTGATTTTTTAAATAGAAATTGATGAAAAACGGTGAGTAACATAGACTACTTGGGGAGGGGGGGGGGTAAGAGTGGTAAAGGGAAGGGAGTGTATACCCGAGCAGAGCCGCGTATAACATTCCACTAGTATAATATATAATCAATAATATTGTGTAGCGACTGATTCGGCTCGATGGACTAAGAATTTTCGCGTAATATATGCCTCCCAGTTTTTCTTAGTCCGGAGCATTCTATTTCTGTCTATCTTTCACGTAATTATTTGTAGTGTCAGTTTAATTTCCTAGTTATCTCGCTCTCTTGATGACATCACTTTAAAAGTTAAGCGTCTAAGAATCCTTCTGAAAACGCCCGGCGCCTTCGTCTTCTCGTTGTAAATTGGAGGTAGGGTATACAAATTTAGTAGACGGTTTTACTGGCGTCACTTGAGTGAAATAAGCCGCTGAGCGAGATAGAGCGACTCGGTACAAAGAGGAGGAGCAGGACAAAAATCCGCCTCAGACTAGGCGAACAGCGCGGGCGGTTGGCTTCTAAGGAGAGTCGAGTCGATGCTCCCCTCATGAATAATGCACCGGAAAATAGTCCAGCTAGCAAGAAAAACAAGATAAATGGCACCCCTCTGGACGGTTTCTATTTGAAGCGAGAAATTGACGCGGTCGGCGAATATCGACAGTGATCAGGAGGAGCGGCACGTCCGTCTCGTAGTAAGTCGTACCACCTTCTGAGACTTTTCTGGTGATCATG
>OX155955.1:26096139-26098639 GCA_944548615.1 Micropterix aruncella | reverse complement strand
TATGTTTGAATGAGATATACTTACGGATGTGCACGACTTTCGACAGGTGCAATGTAAGTTTAAAGGTCCTTTTGCAGTCGACTAACGATCACTATTCATCCATATATCTCATAAATAGGGCTTATCCTTATGCAACACAAAATGCCTTCAAATGAGACGAATTAAGCGAAAAAATTAAAAATTAAACTATTGATCATTTCGGCAAGGCCGTTTTATAAATGAAAGTGACATTACGAAATAATTCAAATTTCGAATGCTACTAACATTTAAAATATGATACAATTGGCTGAGTTTGTTATCAACGAGCCATTAAATCGAATTAAAAATAAATAAAAAAACTCCATATGCTCAATGAAATGAAAGAAGAAACTTAAATCTTTATTTCTGGCAGAGAAGTTTATAAAAAAGATTGTATAATGTTATCAAAATAGGGTAAACCTATATAAAATTGTATAATATTAAAAAATTGTAAAGAAACATTGTAGAAAACAGTATAATATTGTTATATTTCATAAGGTTTGTAAAGAAATCCGTTTATAGGATCATGTTTTTATTTAAAATAAAATTAGTAAAAGCTACTTAAAAAGTAGAGAAGGAAATCCCAGGTTGTATTGGGAAATGCTTATGTTTGAATGAGATATACTTACGGATGTGCACGACTTTCGACAGGTGCAATGTAAGTTTAAAGGTCCTTTTGCAGTCGACTAACGATCACTATTCATCCATATATCTCATAAATAGGGCTTATCCTTATGCAACACAAAATGCCTTCAAATGAGACGAATTAAGCGAAAAAATTAAAAATTAAACTATTGATCATTTCGGCAAGGCCGTTTTATAAATGAAAGTGACATTACGAAATAATTCAAATTTCGAATGCTACTAACATTTAAAATATGATACAATTGGCTGAGTTTGTTATCAACGAGCCATTAAATCGAATTAAAAATAAATAAAAAAACTCCATATGCTCAATGAAATGAAAGAAGAAACTTAAATCTTTATTTCTGGCAGAGAAGTTTATAAAAAAGATTGTATAATGTTATCAAAATAGGGTAAACCTATATAAAATTGTATAATATTAAAAAATTGTAAAGAAACATTGTAGAAAACAGTATAATATTGTTATATTTCATAAGGTTTGTAAAGAAATCCGTTTATAGGATCATGTTTTTATTTAAAATAAAATTAGTAAAAGCTACTTAAAAAGTAGAGAAGGAAATCCCAGGTTGTATTGGGAAATGCTTATGTTTGAATGAGATATACTTACGGATGTGCACGACTTTCGACAGGTGCAATGTAAGTTTAAAGGTCCTTTTGCAGTCGACTAACGATCACTATTCATCCATATATCTCATAAATAGGGCTTATCCTTATGCAACACAAAATGCCTTCAAATGAGACGAATTAAGCGAAAAAATTAAAAATTAAACTATTGATCATTTCGGCAAGGCCGTTTTATAAATGAAAGTGACATTACGAAATAATTCAAATTTCGAATGCTACTAACATTTAAAATATGATACAATTGGCTGAGTTTGTTATCAACGAGCCATTAAATCGAATTAAAAATAAATAAAAAAACTCCATATGCTCAATGAAATGAAAGAAGAAACTTAAATCTTTATTTCTGGCAGAGAAGTTTATAAAAAAGATTGTATAATGTTATCAAAATAGGGTAAACCTATATAAAATTGTATAATATTAAAAAATTGTAAAGAAACATTGTAGAAAACAGTATAATATTGTTATATTTCATAAGGTTTGTAAAGAAATCCGTTTATAGGATCATGTTTTTATTTAAAATAAAATTAGTAAAAGCTACTTAAAAAGTAGAGAAGGAAATCCCAGGTTGTATTGGGAAATGCTTATGTTTGAATGAGATATACTTACGGATGTGCACGACTTTCGACAGGTGCAATGTAAGTTTAAAGGTCCTTTTGCAGTCGACTAACGATCACTATTCATCCATATATCTCATAAATAGGGCTTATCCTTATGCAACACAAAATGCCTTCAAATGAGACGAATTAAGCGAAAAAATTAAAAATTTAACTATTGATCATTTCGGCAAGGCCGTTTTATAAATGAAAGTGACATTACGAAATAATTCAAATTTCGAATGCTACTAACATTTAAAATATGATACAATTGGCTAAGTTTGTTATCAACGAGCCATTAAATCGAATTAAAAATAAATAAAAAAACTCCATATGCTCAATGAAATGAAAGAAGAAACTTAAATCTTTATTTCTGGCAGAGAAGTTTATAAAAAAGATTGTATAATGTTATCAAAATAGGGTAAACCTATATAAAATTGTATAATATTAAAAAATTGTAAAGAAACATTGTAGAAAACAGTATAATATTGTTATATTTTATAAGGTTTGTCAAGAAATCCGTTTATAGGATCATGTTTTTATTTAAAATAAAATTAGTAAAAGCTACTTAAAAAGTAGAGAAGGAAATCCCAGGTTGTATTGGGAAATGCTTATGTTTG